>JAYMTH010000377.1:0-22043 GCA_036897465.1 Pelargonium australe
TCATGTGCAGGGCACATGACTTAAAAATTTGGAATATTCCGTTAACTTTGACGGAAAACGTTAAATGGCAAACTTAGAGGTGGTAAAAGTAACAACATGATCTTCAGGGCAGATATGTGTAATATTGCTATTTAATAGGAGAGGTATGTGTAATTTTCCCTAAAAAACCCAAGCATCAAATTGAGTTGAAAAATGAAAGTTTATTATTGGTTGACAAAATGTAGACTAAATTTGGTCAAAACATACGAATTCATATATCAAACCGAGTCTGGTACATTTTCTGCATATGGAAGCATATGCATCAAATTGAGTCTTTATATATTATACTTTCAACATCTTGAGAATCAAATTGAATACAAAATTAACGGTTTCTCAAAATTAAATCCTAACATGATTGATATATGTGATTTTAGACATATTTTGGACAACACCTATAATAATATTTAAAAACAGTTTAAATAATCTAGTTTAGTCATTAGTGTTATTCATTTTCTGAATGAAAAAGATTGGGCTTATATTTTCAGTAAACTTTATCATTTGACTTGTGTCATGACACCGATGAATAGTCCTCAGTCGCATTCAAATCACTTTCCAGTTCCCAAAGAACGAGAGTGGCATTTCCGTTAATAACTTCCCGTTCCAAGGCCAAATATTTACCCACTGTCGTTTTCCTCCTTGCGTGTCATCGGAGTTGATGATGATCCACAGAGAAAAGCCAATAGTGGCATTTCCGCAAATAAGTTACCATCCCGGCCCAAATTCAGACTAAAACATGAGCTACAATTTTCTATATCACCCCTCTCCCGCTACCACAACCACGCGCAGGCATCGCCGCTGAGCTGCAACTCTCCTCGTCCTTAGCCCTTTGTCTGGAGCGTGCACGAAGGAGCGCGTGGCGATGTAAGGAACAGCGAAGGGCGGCTGAGCGGATAAAGCCAAAAGTGATTTTAAGGGTGCGTTTGGATTGAGCGTTGGTGCACTGAAAAAAAGACGTTATAAATGAAGATGAGCAGGTGAGAGGTGGTGGTGGTGACAGGCTGTACCGGTGGTGGTGGTGGCGGAGTACGGTGGTGGGCTATTATTTTCTTAAGTTTCGTGTGCGTTGTTGTCACGTACAGCAACAGCTCATCAATATATAAAAAGAGAACAAGTTGGAGAGAGAGAGAGAGAGGGAGGGTTTCAAGGAAGGAGACATGTCCGAGCTCATCCCAACAGCCTCATTCCTTGCTTCTTCTCACCATTACTATATCAGATCCCAAAGGTCTCTCTCTCTCACTCTGTTTTCATTGTTTATTCTTCTTCTTCTCCTTCTTCTTATCTTGTCTTCACTGAGTCACCTTTTTCATTTTCTTTTTTTGAATCTGCATGTAGTATTTGAGGTCATGGAGGTGATGATGAAATAGCTGTTGTTGTTGTTGCTGTTGCTTGGTAAAGTAGATGTTGCTATTGCTATTTGTTGTTGTTGTTGTTGATGTTTTGGGTGTTTTAGTTTCACATGTTGATTGCTTTTCTTTTGGTTTGACCCACTTGGGAAGATGGGTTTCGTTGCTGCTTCTCAGTTGCGTTTTTTTTTTTTTTTTTGGCTTTCAATACTTGGATTTATTGGCAGCTGTTTTTGTGGATGGACCTTTTGATTTTGATTGGCTGTGGTTTGGGAATCAATGGGAGCAGGTATTATATGTGTACATCTCTCTCAATTTGGTATGCTGGGTTTTTCTGATTGTTCTTCTTGCTGCTCCCATTTTTAGTGCTTTTTCTGTGTGCTCTCATCAAACCTTTTTTTGATTCTTATGTCCTGTTTGATTCTTGTTTTGGTTTTGTTGCATGTTGTCCTATATTACTCTAATCTCCAAGGATATGGATTAGAACTATTGCTAATTTTTGAAGCAGAGGGACTGTTTTGGAAGGGGCTTATCTACTTTGGTGTGTTCTCATGATGCATGCAGAGCAGGATGGTTGATTAATCTTAGGGATTGAATATGCTAGATTAGAATATTTGCATTTGGAGCCTTTTTATGCATGAGCATAATTTGCTAAACATGCTTCAACTGATAATGATAATGATAGTAAGTAATGAAAGTTATTGAGGCTTATTCTATAATGGCATGTGTGGATTGAATGTACACCTTCACCTATTTTGATGCTTTGTTTCCCAATGGTCATTGTGTTTCTTGATTGCTCTGAGTACTACAAGCTTTCCCATATTGCAAATATTTAAATGTGCATGCAGAGGAGCTACACATTTCCTTTGCCTTGAAGATTTGGTTTGTGTACATTTTTGGCTTGTTTTCCTTTCTTATACTTTCAACATCTTCTAGGAGAATGCTAGTCTTTTTTTTTCCTGTCTTCTATATTTGCCATGTAGTTTGAATTGGCTAAGAATGTTGATAATTCCTTGAGTTGAGTTTGTTTCAGCAAAGCCATATGAGGCACATGAAGAAAAGTTAAAAAATTAATCAAACTATTTTTAGTTTTTGCAAAAAAAAGAAAAAGAAAAAGAAAGAGGACTCATTTTTTGATGGACGGAGTGAGTATATATATTTTTTATAGAAGAATCTGGTGTTGGATATCCCAATGCTTGACATCAGGTTGATGCCTTGATTGTTTATACATCCTGTTTATTGGTAAACCAACAATATTTTTCAACATGCATTTCATGGATTTGATTTAAATGATTTGAAAATTGGAACTTAGTGACATAAACTAAGCACATAGGTTCTTCAAAAAAAATAAAAAAAATAAAATATAACTAAGCGCGTAATTTTTGGTGTATTCTTTTTCTCTGTTACAAGGCATGAATTTCATATGCAACCTGAATATCAAACCCCTAAGAAGAGCAGTGCATGAGGCTCCCACCACTGGGGTTTGTTGAGGAACATTCATGTACTTATTCTTGTATCTGTTTATACGGAGAGGCTAATTCATTGATCTGAACTCATGACCTCTAGGGTCTACCACTTTGGGGTTTGTAGCGGAACATTCATGAACATATCTGTAGATCTGTTGATTTGAATTCATGACCCCTGGGTTGCAAGGCAAGAACCATACTGTTGCGCCGAGACTCAGGGATTCAAATCCTCTAAGATATCATAATCATGCATTGACCAGGATAACTCATTGGGGGTATGAATATTTCAATGATTAGGAGCTAAATGAAGTTTTTGAAGTTGAGGCAGAATGTTTATCACTAATTGAGGATACTTGTGGATTGTTTGAGTGCTTAAAGGTGTTTGATATCTGAACTTATTAATTGATTATTTGATCCAATCTTTTCTTGCTAGCAATTACTGTTGTATAATTATTTGCTAGAAGTGGCTTTGTTGTTTCTTACATTGAATCAAAGTACCGAGTCTTCATATTTTTCTGTTTCGTGAGTGACATGTTTTATTTCTTAGTATTTGCATATCTGAATTTGTTTAAATCTGTACTAAAAGTTTATTGTTGATTCAATCTTTTGTTTTACAAACTAGCATTTTTGTATATATGTAGCTCAAAAAAGCCTTCCCATGTTACATTATCTGTGCTGAATCAGTCTACGTTGAGTTTCTAGTGTGGCATCTTAATTGTATATGTGTATGTTGTTTGATTGAGTCATGATTTGCATATTTCCCAATCTTCTTATACACTTCTGCACATTAGGACATGCTTAGCTTACTACCTGTGTTTCCTTTGACTAGCTAATTCAAAGCGAGTCAGAAAGAAGACCGTTCATTTTGAACGATTTTGTGGATTTGCAATAAATTGAGGTCAATGACAAATTTGATGGCTGTACGAGTTCAGAGCTTGCCCAAGAAAAGTTTTGATCAAAACAATTCCCGTTCCATGCCTCATACTGCTATGAATTTCCCAGTGTGGTGGAATTCGAATGAACAGCAAATGCAGCAATCTCTATCGAAGAATTTCGGCTTTAAAGAGGAATCTCCACCTCAACTTTATCAAGATGCAAAGCATTTAGGCCTTCAATTACCAGATCGGGAATCATCCTCAACTCAGTCATATGGTCAATCTAACCAGGAAGTGGGTGCTATGAGAGGAACCAGTTCTCGAGATCAATGCATTACGTCAGATTCTGGTATTCATACCTTTGTTTCCATATTCTGTGTCTTGATCTATGTGTTTATTTTTACCATTTCTTTTTCTTTGATACATAAGACAGCTCCATTATATATAATATATCCGGATAAGTGCATTCAGTACCCTGTAACCTGTTTTACATCCCAGGAAGTGTCCATTTAAAACTATATTGTTTCTATTGTTAACAGGCTCTTAAGTAGAAAGCCTTTTGTTAAGATATTGCATGTATATTAGAATCTTGGTGTGGAACTCTCTCTCACACAGTTGTCTTTCATGGCTCTCACTGGTGATGTGTTGTAACTTCTGTTTTTTTTTATAAGCAATGTGCTATAACTTATTATTGCCAGCAATGATATTTTTGCTCTAGTCTTTTGCGAGGTCAACCTAACATCAAATATGTTTACAACGTACTCAGGTCAAGGTGAAAAATGTGGCAAGGATGTGGGAGGTCAAATCAAGCCAGTTTTCATGTTAAGTCATCCAGATAATGTGTTCAATTCGTCGCAAGCTGATTATAGCCAGGCAGTGGTAAGTTGATTTGCATTTTCTGGTTTGTAGCTTGCTTTCTTAGTAGTTTAGCTAATGCTCATCTTCCACATACCAGGCTCGTCTTCCCAATCCTTACACTGATCCTCATGTTGGAGCATTATTTTCATTTGGAGCACAAGCTATTGTAAGTTTCATTGGCTACATTATTTTCTATCCACTTTGGTTTGCAGTAGTTCTGGCTCGGGTTGACTATATATTGACATGAGTCTGTAGTATTAATGTAGTCTTCAATATATACCATGTATAACAATGATGTTATATGATTCTTTTGGGTGTTCGTTCCAGCCTCTAATGGGTCCCCAGATGGTTGGGATAGCACCTGCTAGAATTCCGTTGCCTGTTGATATGTCAGACGATGGACCCGTTTATGTCAATGCCAAACAGTACCATGGGATCCTCAGAAGAAGACAGTCACGAGCAAAGCTTGAGTCTCAAAACAAACTCATCAAAAGTCGGAAGGTATACACATCCCTTTTGTAGAAAATCTTTGGGTTGCACTTTGCTGCCAAGAGTAGTTGTTCTTATTAAGCCCACGAACATTAGTCTTGAACAAGCGGAAGGAATCATAAATATCACGATTTAAATGTCCATGAGCAACTCTTGTGGTCTATTATTTATTTCCATGAAGTTATTCAACAATTAGGATTTTACTACATGAGCATTGCTTTTAACTGAATGCAGCCATATCTTCACGAGTCCCGGCATCTTCACGCGGTCAAGAGGGTCAGGGGGTCTGGTGGCCGATTCCTGAGTACAAAAAAGCTCCAACAATCTGATGCATCAACTGCCACAAACCATTGGGCTTCTAATAACTCCGTTCACTCGCATCAAAAGAAGGATGCCTTAGGTTTTGGGAGTCTCAGTTCGGTAAATGGCAACTGTGCTGGTTCAATGACAAGCTGCTCTGACATAACAAGTGTCTCCAACAATAATGTTATTTTCCGACAACCTGATGGCAGCTTCTCGAACATCTCTCCTCACATGATGGGATCGATGCAATGTAGCGGGGAGCTCATGTGCAGTGGAACTCCGCACAGTGCTTCGATTGTCCAGTGATAAAAACTGGTAACATTCCAGATTATATCACTGGGTTGGCAAATCATCCTTGGCTTTGTTACTTTACTCTCAGTATATCATATGTAATGACACTGGTTATCTAATTGTGTAGTGAGCTTCTTGCAATCTATGATGCTCTCTAAAGACTAGTTTTCTTAAAATGCATTCAAGAACTTCAAAGAATTGTCTTTCAAGTGCTTCATGACTGACATGTGTGACTGCAGAGCAGACATCGAGTATCTGAATATATAATATTTTTGGTTGTGATTGATATTTGAAGCTGCTATACTTTGTGAGTTGTTCAATTAGGTGAACTTTGAGTTGAAGATCTAGCCATGTGTATTTTAATTATTCTCTTGCCTCTTGCAATTGTTTTTGAGGGAAATTCTAGTCACTTGAAACCTATTCATCTCTACACACACACAAAAAAAAATGTAACAGACGAATACCTTAATACATGTTCTCTTTTGCAGCGTTTCAATCTTTGTGTACCTTATCAAATGATTTAGATTCATCTCTAAAATACGTACCTTATCAAAAGGGTCTAGATCCACAACAAAGAGGGTTTTGATTCAAAAATATTTTGTTACACAATAATAGACTATATTTATAAATAACAGGCTAAAAATTATTACGCAACTAATAAGAATGTGACAAATCATTAAAATTATGAATATGACCGATCATATCGCTCCCACAAATGCAACGAGTGTGCATGAGTGAATTTTTAGCATAATATCATGATTTCATGGGTTGGATATAGTTCAAGCTAGTTAAATAGAAAAGTCACATTCATGGGTCATATTCATTTGGAAAAAAAGAAAAGTCACAAATACAATTTCTTGAGCACAAACATTTGGAAACATCCAATTTTCCATTTTTACACAAACAAGAAAAAAAGGAGCTATACTACAGTACAGAATAGGAAGAACAAGAGCTAATAACTTGCTGAGCTTCTTTCTCTGAGCTACGAAGAGGAGGAGGAGGAGGAGAACTGGAGAAGAAGAAGAAGAAGCCAGAAGCCAAGAAAATGGTGTCGTACATGAGCGTGTTTCTGTACGGAGTAGGAGGCATAGTCGTCGCCGGCATGGCATTGCTTGTGGTTTTCCAGGAGAAGCTGGTCTACGTGCCCGTTCTCCCAGGCCTCACCAAGTCCTACCCCATCACACCTGCTCGCCTCCGCCTCACCTACGAGGACGTCTGGCTCCGCTCCTCTGACGGCGTCCGCCTCCATGCCTGGTTCATCAAACTCTTCCCCGATTGCCGAGGTTCGATCTATTCCCTTTTCTCTCCCGATTTCTATCTTCCTGTTCGGGCTTACATTTGTTACTCTGCTAGGTTAGGGCTTGATGGATGCGTCTACGTGATTTCGAATTGTGTGTGTGAAGGGATGAGTTGACAGTACTTAACTGCGAATTTTATAGAATTTAAGAGTAGAATTGAAATCCTGTTCTTGACTTGAGAAAACCTATAGCTGATTTCCTTGTCGTTGGTAGCGAATCATGGTGTAGGAACTGCGAAATACTTGGATCAATTAATGGCTTGTGAATCATAATATGTATTTGAGAATAGCTCCACTGTAGCGAAGCTGAAAGTGATGCTATCATGGGAATTGCTTTAGGAGCTATAGTGTAATATTGCTGAATGCTGATGTGCTATACTACTTAGATGTGCTGTTTATTACTTTGATTAGAGATGATCAGATGATTTTGGCCTTTTGTTATGCCTGTTCACAGCAAACATTATCTGTGACACAATCACAGTCTCACTTTTTATAATTAATTATGATGCATTATTTGGTTCAACATCCTATGCATCTTCCAAATTTAGATGTGGTATTTCAATTCATGGTATAAAAAATATATGGTCTACATTATCATTTCCATGAGTATGTTGTGCTGTGGATTCATTTGCTTTCATTAGATTATTACTTTTTATGTTCTTTACAAGGCTTAGAAATCAATGATGTTTGTTGTGCAGGTCCAACCATCTTGTTTTTCCAAGAAAATGCTGGAAGTATCCTAATCACTGTGAAAATCATTTTATGGGCATTGTGAAATGAAGCCATCTGTGCCATTTGTGTTTCTTGATTGGATTCATATTCTTTAGTGGCCTTAACTACTGATCTTTAGATATTGCACACCGTCTTGAAATGGTTCGCATAATGTTACAGAAGTTAGAATGCAATGTTTTTATGCTTTCTTACCGAGGGTATGCATCTGCCTTTTAATCTGAATTGTGTGCACATGTTACTGAAGCTGGATCCTGATTGATATAAGCACACTGCTTGTGATACCATTGATCAGTGCTTAATGAATTGAAACAGTTATGGAGCAAGTGATGGTTATCCCTCTCAGGACGGGATTACAAAAGATGCTCAGGTGTTTCAATTCAGTCAAATTATGTACTTTAATTCCAGATGCTACTATTCAGATTCAAACACCGTTGCCATTAGTGTGACATTTTTTCTTTTGTTAGGCTGCATTGGACCATCTTTCTCAGAGGACTGATATTGACACATCTAGAATGGTTGTATTTGGAAGGTCGCTTGGGGGAGCAGTTGGAGCTTTGCTTTCCAGAAATAATCCTGATAAGGTATCTCTTTAGCATATTTTGCAAGCTATTTTTCTTTACTTTTGGGCAACAAGAGAATGTAGAAGAACTAAAATTGTTTCCCCCATTAGAACTCCATGCTGTCAGTACCTTCGGGTCATGATGTTTGAGTAATACGATCTTGTTTTCTGGCTTGGTTGAGAGTAGTATTTACTTAATTGGTTCTAGAATCTAGATGCATTAGAGTGAGCTGGCAAGGCATACGTCTTTAACCTTCTAAAATATTAGAACCTACCCTGGCTAGGCTCTGGTATCCATAAAGTCCAGTTATGTATACATTTATCATCAGCATTCCGAATGGTATGCTTGGTGCTCCATAATAAATCATATAGATAGGATACATAAGATGGATATAACAAACCAATGAATATGCGAACCCAACCCAAAACTATTCATGGAAAACCAAACCAAGCCTATATGAATCATGTAGTGTTGCCTTGGTTGGGAATTTAGAACCTAGGTGTTAAGTTTGGTGGTATGTAATGGTTCTTCATACAAATGTTTTCTAAGAGCTATTCGCAGATAATACTGGATCATTTTTACATGACCGAAAAACATTAAGGTTGAGGTAGCTATTTGTTACAGGCTTTTGAAAAAAAGAGTCATCAAAATGCACTGTCATAACAGGTGCTCCATTACTAAACTCATATAGTTGTGATGCACTTTCATGAAGTTTAATAGATCAAAACCTGGTGTGGCACTGCCTAGATATGGCTATAGTTGAATTTGGGTTAGCTTAAAGGTTTTCATAAATTTTAGTCCTGCTCTTTGTCTGTGGTATTATGGGTACTGAAATTCGCCTATCAGTATGATATTCTACCGCACTTAATAATTATCCAAGATTTCTAGTTTGGTAGCTTAAATGCGCAACTTCTTTAATAACAGTGAAACTACCTCCTTGTATCTGGAATTTGCTAATCATTATGATAAATTCTGTTGTACATCTAAGTTTGACCCTGCTTTCCAGTTAGTCTGTTAGGTTTATTGTACAGCCTGTTGTAACTGTTGTGAACTTGAACACAGTCACCGTCCTCAAGTTTGTGGCAATAAAGGCAATAAAAATAGAAAAGGCAAAGAGAATTACTAAAACAAAATAATAAGGATTAAGGAATAGGGCAAGAGTGAAGAAAAAAAGAAATCAAAATCAATGGGAGGCATAAGGTAAATCAATGTGTTCTTATCTGGCAAAACTTCAACTTTCCAATATTCAAGAAATGTCTTCTGTGACAATATTTGGTATAATATGTGCCTTTTAAATTGTTTTATGGTGTTAAATTCCCTTCCTTTGTTTCTATGAGGTGCTTAAGATGTATATTTCTGCACTTTGTTCACCTTATATGCCCGTAATCTTTGGGCATGTCCTTGCATTGCAGGTTTCCGCATTGATATTGGAGAACACTTTCACATCAATTTTGGACATGGCTGGAGTTATACTGCCCTTCCTGAAGTGGTTTATGGGGGGAAGTGGTTCAAAAGGTCCCAAAATTCTTAATTTTCTTGTACGTTCTCCTTGGAATACCATTGATGTTGTTGGCGAGGTGAGGCTACATGTTCTCGTTGTACCTTCTATCTTACTATGTTGCTACTGGACATTTACTTGAGTAAATGCAGTGTCAGACATCAGTTAGTCAACTGTTTCTAAAACTTTACATCATTGATTTGAAGTACATTGACCACTCATCCAAGCCATGCCCAATCCTATTCCAAGTTAACATCTATTCATGCATTCATAACACGTTCATTAGGTCCACTAGTGTGTTTCATTCTTCTATATTTATTTTATCACATCATGTTATACCCATGCATTCTATGGGGCGGTGCTAATTTTGATATGCCTACTTATGAATCAATAATCTGAAATCTGTTTTGCATTGAAACTATTATGGTGCAGTTTTCGTGTAGAAGTTATATGCACATGCATGACTCTAAACCCTCTTGTACACAGATAAAGCAGCCAATCCTTTTCCTCTCTGGATTGCAAGATGAGATGGTTCCCTCCTCCCATATGGAAATGCTTTATGCTAAGGCAGCAGCTCGTAACAAGCGATGCATCTTTGTGGATTTTCCTACTGGCATGCATATGGACACATGGCTGGCTGGTGGTGATCATTATTGGAGAACAATCCAGGAGTTCCTTGAACAAAATGTTCCTGAGAAAAGAGAAAGCGATAACAGCGGTAAATTTCTACTCATGCTATTCTTGAATGTTGCAACTCCCAACCGGCCCCATCCCAAAGTGGAAACAATGAATCATTGAATCAAATTTCATTGTACTCCATCTTGGCCTCTGATTTGGGTTTGTTTAGTAACCTTTCGTGCTTTTTTCATTTGAAAAATTTGAAGTCCAGTAGTTCTTGATAGGCTCAGCTTTCATGTCAGTGTTTTGTATGTCCATTCCCTTGCACAATCAACATAGAGAAAGTGTTGATGGTCTTATAATAAGATGCCATGTTCGTACCCTTTTCAAAGTAGGCACTTTGTCATCGCAACAAATATGGATCTCTTTGATTGTAGCTCCCTAGAATGCCTTCTTCTAATTCAACTATTGTTGTTAGCTATTTAGTAGTCGGTTGTCTCAGAAGAGAAATCATGAATCTTTTTTTAGAGTAATTGGCTAGCTGAATATTTTCAGTGACCAAAAAGCACCAAAAGTTCTCGACTTTTTAATTTTTAATTTTTGCTAGATCAATAAAAATTATGGCCATTTCAGGGTCTTCTATTCATGTGATTGTTATTCTGTGGTGGTTTCAGATTCAAAGGCTGGGTGATTGAATGACATTTGGACTGTTTGAGGTATTATTATTAAGTGGCTAACTGAGGACTACTACTTGTGCTTGTGTTTTCTGGATGTTGCAGCAACTGGGAGCTCTTTGTGAGACGAAGCTGATGCACCCATTCTTTTAGGAAATCTTTCATTCCAGTTACGAAATGCCAGAAAACATGAATGCCCTTGGTATTGACTTTTGGCATACACGCCTGCCTAATCAACTCCGACTTGTTCGTTCTATACTTAATAAGAAACTGCTGAAATGCAAATATATACTGGGTTGATTTGTTGTCCTAAAAAAGTATGATGGATCCTTTGATTTAAATTTATTATATGTTGATACAATTAGAAGCTGCTGGAAGGGGAATTTCATAACCATCACCATCATTGTTGATCCAGTTTTGCTCTGCCCAGATCAGCCATGGCGCACCAGATCCATCGCTTCTCACGCCTCCACGAGATATATGATTAATGTGATGGATTTGTTCAGCTTTTTATTCTCTAATGCTTAGCAACAGCTACGATGAATGCTAAGAGGAGAGAATGTAGGATAGTGAGACTTAGCATTATTGAGTGTTGAGCTTAACATTTTCTCATTGGCAACTTCAACTCTAATGTTTAGCACTTTTATCAAAGGTGTTCTAGGACTCTTACATGCCTTGATCCTCTCTTGACATTTTCATTGTAGATGCTCTTAAAGTTTGATAAGACTTCAAGGCTATTTTGATTTTTTGAAATAAAATTCAATTCGGTTCTTGAAGTTTTGCATTCGGGTCTAAATTAGTCCCTGAATTTTGTTTACCCTAATGGTGTGTTTGGGAACCAACATTTGATTTGAAATGTTGGATTTGAGTCAAATGTGGTGATTGGGAACACTAAGAATTTGGATTTGGATTTGAGTCAAATCCAAGAGCATTCAAAACATGTATGCAACATAAGATTTCAAATAACAGTTTTTACTTGTCATTTGAAATTATGTGGTTTCTCAAACATTATATTTGTATTTAAAATACAACATTTCAAATTCAAAATTTCAAATGATGAATTTCAAATCAAATCAAGATTCCTAAACACAACCTAATAGTGTGTTTGGTAACGCTCATTTGATGAAATGCTGGATTTGAGTCAAATAAGGTGTTTGGGAAACTTCAAGAATTTGGATTTGGTTTTGAGTGAAATCCAATAGTATTCAAAACATGCCTAGAACATAAGATTTGAAATGACAGCTCATACCTTATTATTTGACATTTTATGTTTTTCCAAACATTATATTTGTATTTGAAATATAACATTTCAAATCCAAAATTTCAAATGATAAATTTCAAATGAAAAGTATATTCTCAAACACAACCTAACATAGTTCATGAATATATGGACCCAAATTTATTTTAAATGAAGAAAACATATCACCAACACATAAAACTTAAGTATTATTTTTATTAAATTTATGTTTTTTTTTTTTTTTCATTGTGTCGGGTGGGGTGTGGTTATTGTATAGCTCAACTAGTTAGTTTTTTTTTAAAAAAAATTAATTTTATCTTTTAAGCTAACAATGTCGTAAATAAATATTTTGAACCCTTGAGTTCACCCTTAAAATATGAGCAATGCTATATGTCTCAAAAGTTATACAAAATTATTTGTACAAAATAATGTGTCAGTCAATGAGATATGACACATCAACTATCTCGGCAATGACGAGAGGGTGGTGGTATCATATATGCCGGGTTATTATTTGTCGAAACTTAATTTTAATCACAAAAATATAAAAATATTTGAGACATTTAACAATTTTTCTAAAAATAATAATTAATAACAATGGAGTTGGCGTCTGGGAAGTTATAATCTGGATTTGGGGCTTCTCTGTTGTTTTTGTTTATAGCCTATAGATGGACAACATTTTGTTGATTTGTTTATTGTTCAGTTGTTGATGTTGCCGTTGTTTATTCTCTCATCGTTTTGAATTTATTTCCTTAACGGACATGAACGGATTTGGTCAGTACAACCCCCAGACTGTGGACGAGATCTTCAGGGACTTCAAGGCCCGACGAGTCGCCATTGTTAAAGCTCTCTCTACTGGTCTCTTCTCTCTCTCTCTCACTTTTTAAATTTATATTTATATTTGAGTTTTAGCTTTCTTTTTTCCTGGTTATATAATTCCTCAATGTTTTTTCGTCTTTCTGATCTTGTGATGAACAGATGTCCAACAATTTTACAAGCAATGTGATCCTGGTTAGGGTTCTCTCTCTCTCTCTCTCTCTCTCTCTCTCTCTGTTCATTGTAGTTATTGGGCTAAAATCGACTGTTCACGCTTGCTTTTTCATGTACCATTTGTTTCTCATTTTTCTGCTTTTGCTATTATGACAGACAGTACAGTATTATCGGTATGTATGGTGTGCAGATTTAACTGTGATTTTTTTCAATCGGAAGATTCTTATTTTTTTTATTATCAATTCTTTTAATACTATTCTGTTGGCATTCAATTTTAGATTCTATACAATTTCACCAATCTTATTGTGTGAGGCAACCAAAAGAGCCACAGTAATGCTTATACTATGTGGGGTTGTTGTTTTGAATTTGGATCATACACTGCTTTATATACATGAAACTACTTAAACTTTCTAGAATATCATTTGCTGTAATGTAACCCGTTGTACTTTTAGTTAGTTTTGATGCACTTAAATGAGGGTGAAATGTTTGAGAAAATAAAGAAACATATTTTTAATCACAGATTCACTTCTCTTGGTATTCTTTTTGTCATTGCAGCGTGTATTTGAAGGATACCAGAGTTCTGATTGCTGTACCCAAGCTATCATCCATAATTTACTATGCTATTCCAAGATTTTGTGATTGTGTGAAAATGTGTATAACTATGTGATTAGCTTTCTTTGTACCCGCCTTGAACCGTAAGCTATTATGCTATATGCCTATATATGAAAACAACTCATTTAAAAAATAAAAAATAAAAGTATGTAAGTAACCATTTTGCTTATTTATTGTGCTTTGACTTGACTAAATAATCTTTCTTTCAGAGAAGGAGAATCTTTGCTTGTATGGATTCCCTGATGAACGTTGGGAAGTTAATTTACCTGCTGAAGAAGTGCCTCCGGAGTTACCAGAGCCTGCATTAGGAATTAATTTTGCAAGAGATGGAATGAAAGAAAAGGACTGGCTATCTCTGGTTGCCGTCCACAGTGATGCATGGTTACTTGCGGTGGCCTTCTATTTTGGAGCCAGATTCAGTCTTGATAAGACTGAGAGGTACCTTTTTCAATGTTGCATGAGTAACTTATAGGCCCTTAATGGAAGAGTATAATTGCTTTTGGCGTTGATCTTTAGTTATGTTTTTCAACAACCAAATTTTGAAATTTTCACTATTTACTTTTGTCATTAAGATATTCTTTGATTTCTTTCCATCTAAACTTCATTCATATTGTAGTATGTGCTTTGGATTTTAAATTTTTGTTCTCTTAGAATTCTGCATTTGGTTACATTTATGATATCATTTTTTAATGTTTAAAGTGCACAGGCTTGTTTGATACACACAATGTTTTTCCTCTTCTAGGCTGAATAGATCAGGTTGAAACTTTTATGGAAACAATAAATCATAATCTTTAAAGATAAATCAATGCATTTTCAAGTTGAAATGTAAAATTCCTGGTTATAGGACAATTAGTCGCCTTATCCTTCAGTAGGAAGACTTGTAGATCATGTATGCCTTCACTCTCTTCTAACAAGTAACAAGCTATGCGCCACCAAATGGCATGTTGAAAGGCAATAGTGTGTTCAGTAAAATGGATCTGTAATAAAAAGTTATATTATGATAATTCAATCTTTTTCAAACAGTGTGTGATGACTGTCAAGCAAGGCAAGGGCAAAAACCTTAGTTTTATTTTTTAATATAATGTATGTTGTAATTGAGATCCTGAAGTTAGTGGGATTCAAAACAAGGGGTAACTAAACTCAAAGATACATGTTCCGAACAGAACGATAGAGAATGAAGAAAGGGCATGGTAGTTTGATTGAGAATCAGAAACTTCATCAAGTAATTATACAGAGATGAGAGATGTATTGTAAAACCAGTTGTGTCAACTGTTTGGTAATATAATGGTTTCATTTTAATATCTAGTCAGCTACTCAATGAAAGACAATTCTCATGCAGGAAGCAACTTTTCTCCATGATAAATGATCTCCCAACGATATTTGAAATTGTGACTGGAACTGCAAAGAAACAGTCAAAGGAGAAATCATCAGTTTCTAATCACAGCAGCAGCAAATCCAAGTCAAGCTCAAAAGGGGTAAATGAAACTTAATTTCTCCATAGTTTTCTTTGATCAGTTTGATTTAGTATTATGTGGCGATACAAGTCAAATGCTGCAATGACAAGGGCATACTGGATTTATCATGATGTGTCCAACGTGGTATGACATAATTTAACCATAATGTTAGATCAACATTGGAATTTTAACTTAATGGTTTATCACCAGACACCAATTCTTAGTCTTTGATTCAGGATTCATGACTTGATATGATTATGGTGTGTGTTTTCTTTCTATATATATGTTGTGAGAAACATATACCTTATTCCATTTTACTTGTGGGGCATTTCTAGGATGCATGGTCATAAGGTATGAATATAAAGAGAATGAGTTGCATCTTGTGCCTGTTTTGTATCAATGAAACTGGTCATAATGTTATTTGTACATAGGCTTAAGAAAGTGAATAGTGGTTTGAGGGTATGAATAAGCCTTTAGCTTAAATTGAACTCATGCGTGATCACCCATGCTAGTTTGGCTCAGTTATAATTGTACACGGATTTTAGGAGTCCAGACTTAAATTTTGTTCTGCAGCGAGTGTGATGAGACTTGTGTCAAGCTTGAAATATTAATGAGATTCAAATTGATTGCCTCCCCATCCAACAACCCAAAGCCAGCACCCCCAAGGTGGTATGTATGATTGTTCAGCTTATTGCATGTATCACGTGGTTAGCGAACTTATTGCATGTATAACTTTTGGGGTCTTAAATCTTAACATAGATGGTATGTATGATTGTTCAGCTTCTGTGGTAACAAGATTATGTTCCTTTACAATTTGTTCTGCTGATTTTCATTTCTTTCTAAATTTCATTGTTTAACTTTATCCTGCATAGCAACAGCTAGTTAATGAATGTTTTGTAGTGCCATATAATTATTTTAACTTATTCTTGCTTGAATACAATCTTCTTTTGGTAACCAAAACAGCGAGGGTCAGAATCAGCGAAATACTCAAAGGTGATGCAGCAAAAAGACGAGGGGTTGGATGAGGACGAGTATGATGAGCATGGAGAAACCTTGTGTGGGGCATGCGAGATGAATTATGCTGCTTCAGAGTTTTGGATTTGCTGCGATGTGTGTGAGAAGTGGTTTCATGGCCGGTGCGTGAACATAACTCCAACTAAGGCCGAGCATATCAAGCAGTACAAGTGCCCTTCATGCAGCAACAAGAGAGCACGGCCGTGATATATAACATTACGAAGTGGGTGAATCTTCACCTTTTATTGTAATTCTCATGTTGAACTCAACTAACTACATACTTTTTAGGCAATGCTGGCACAGAATGTTGATTGAGCAATTGAGGCTTTCCTGGATCTTGTTGTTTGGATATATTATTATGGTAGCCTCCAGGCTATGGATGGGTTAATTTAATTCAACATTCTTTGTAGGAAAGCATTTTCCCTAATTAGTGCTGAATTGTGCTGATCTGTTCCTAAATCGTATGATGTACAAAAGCAACATTAGGAATACAGCAAAACCATTTATCTTTGCACAGATTGACCAGTAAACATAACTCATCATTTAAGTATAGTCACAACTCACTCACAAAAACCATCCCTCCTGTGTACTTCGTAATGTTTTTACCAAACCCGACTCTAAATCTCACCGAATGCGTAATAATTTATCACTTACGTAACACACTACAGTGACAGAACGCTATTTCTAGTTGAATTCATACCCCTTGAAGCTTACTCAGATTGAGTGCTCAACTCAGCACAATCTAATAGTTTCATTTGGGAAAATAACATTGGGGTTCCGTATATGTGGATTAAGTGCTGCCAGTTCTTTCCATTTAGCCCCAGTACCGTGTATGCGAGATGAGATGCTCCACAACGATTCTCCAGGTTGTACCTTTGTTGTCGCAGGGGCAGAAGATTTGGACGCAACCTTCGCCTTCATAAGAGGATTCTTATTGTTCTTCCCCATCCCATTAGCAACCAGCCAACGGGAACCAGACTGCTGCTGGTTCGAGCTGCCCCAAAGCTTCTTCTTTCCAGGTTCAGTCTTTAAACCAGCAACATGGACTTCAGTGATTTTGAACTGAGGGATGGGTTCCTCTTCGGGTAATTTTTCTTTCGTCTGCTTTATCTCCTCCTTCACTATTGACTCAGCTTCATCATCTTCACCACTATTCCTTGCCACTGAAACTGTGCAGTATATCTTTGGTTTGGGAGGGATGAACACTCTTTCTACTTGAATAAGAGAAAGCATCGGTGCACCAACTGGCTCATAGTTTCGCAAAGGATCGCGGAGTTGCACCATCAATGCTACTGTGAAATTATTCCCCAATAAACCACACTTTCTTTTGCCTCGTTTTTTCTCTCCTTTTGACTGTCCACGAATCGTATTCAAGGAATTTGCATGATGAGCTGCAAGAATTTTAGTTGTTCTCTCACTGATTTCCTCTTCATCGCCAATTTCACCAGAATCCAACCTCATCCATTCATCGAGAGTTAGAGAGAGACCCATCAATCCGTCAACATCGTCCCCACCATCTTTTATGTCTAACAACTGCAATCCAGCAGCTCCTTCTAAACCAAGGGATCCATTCATGTCGCAACCCTTGCCTTGCAGTGCTGAAATTTCCCCAATGGACTTTGAGCTGATGTTTGAAGGAGCTTCATCATCTGACATGCCAGACTGGATTCTTAAACCCTCAATTGAAAGTGCTTCCATCTTATCCATGGCTAAAGGAGCGAGATCTTCTAGAGATACATATTCAGAACCCGTCTCACTGCTTGTTGAGCTTGAATTGAACTTCTTTGGCCTCAGATCAGATAATTTTTCTTTATCTTTCTTCTGTCCAATGTATGCACCTTGTCCAGTCATATATTCATGTTCTGATAAACATTGCCTGTGCCAAATATAACATACAAAAAAAATATGAACAAGCAGAAAAACTTTACAGGGTGTTTGAAATTAAACTTTGGGAACAAATTAATAAAATATGGAAATGAAGAGAAAATATTTAAAAATTATTTTTACATGTTTGTAACAGAACATATTCTGGATCGGTTTGAAGCAATGTGAAATCCCTATTTTATATCCAAATTCTTCAACTAATCAAAATTCGACCCTTTTCAGGGAAAATATTGTTCAAATCTGACCCAATAACCTGTCTATTATATTCTACCAAACAATATAAAGGATCACAAACATCAAATATACCTGAAAGCAGTCTGAGTTTTTGTTTCCTATTTCTTCATTCTTTTAGTTTGTTTATTTTTCTAGTGGATGTGTTTACTTATAGGAAAGGACAGAGATCCACAGAGCAGAAATAAAACTGGTTCACAAACCTCTCGTGTCCTTCTAGAGCTGGTACAGATTCCCATGCTACTTGTTGCATGGTCTTCCCAGTGATATCTTCCAATGGCATCAATTTACTTGCTTGCATGGAGAGCTTTTCGATACCAACAGAGGCCAATCCTTGTAATATCTCCATTATACCAGAGCCCATTTCAGCAGGTACCACAACTGGACTAGAAACTTGCATAACTAAGCTTCCCCCACTTTTTGTATTCTTGAAAAGTGCAGGATTCATAGACCGCACAAATCCCCCACTCTTTGTTTGAAGAAATGGACCCAGACCTTCCCCAAGAGGAGGCAATTCAAGAGGCTCCTCAGGGGATAAATTTATTGGGCTTCCAAATCCACAAGAACTCTTTGGTGGAGAATATTGAAAAGCCTTCTCATTCAAGCCCCACTCACGCATCAAAGCTTCCGTCTCCAAATCTTCCAACATTTTAGCTCTTATTTTATTGTTCCCCTCCTCAGTTGCCATCTGCTGTTCATGTTCCTCCACGGCTGCAGGCAATCCAAAACTTTCAGCCAAGGCCTCCCAGCTGGAACTGGGTGAATCATTGTGGATACATTCTCCAACATCCCCGTAGTCTGTTTCAAAACCAAATAGAGAACTACTAGCTAGGGCATCCTTCTCAAATTGTCTTAGTAAACGCTCTCTAGGAGATTCAGATTCACTTTCAGAACTCAATCCAATTGGACTATTCTCAAGACCCAGCATTGTTAAGAACTCAGATTCCGTGACATCGTTGAAACTAAGAGACTTACCACTTCCATTCAATGCATTATCAAATTGAACACCAGTGTCACTCTCTTCATCTTCAAGAGAATCTAATGACTCCATCTCCAAATTTGTCACATTTTTTAAGGCTGACTCTAATTCTTTCATGAGTGATTCTTTGGTGCATATGTCACTGCCTTTGGAAACATCATCATGTACCACATGCTCACCATCAAAATCTTCCTGTGTGCCACTGTCAATTTCAACAACTTCAACACTTGTTGCTGGAACATCAACGCTTTCCACCACAGACACATCGGCATTCTTTGCAGTAACTTCCTCAGATTTCTCTTGTGCCTTTGACGACAATTCTACTCCCTGTTCTATTACAGAAAAATCAGTGTCTTCACATCCATTTTCAATACTAGAATCGATCGAAGAATAAGCATTTGATTTTTTGGGCTCAACATGATCGGTAAAGATATCAAGTTCAGGCTTAAGATTGACTGGGGCATCCAACTTCTCTTCATCAAATTTCTGATATAGGGCAATCACCGAACTAGCAAGTTCAGAATTTGAAGTTGGCAACACCTCATGAAGATCTTTTATATTCTCCATGGATTGAGATGATGAGACACTTGAGGACCGGTTCAGAACATTTGGAATACTTTCACCGCGCAGCATTTTGCTTGTGCCACCACCCTGCTTCAGATTATTTTGCAATTTGGAAATACCCTGGTTAAGTTTAGGAACACCAGTATTATCCCCAAGCACAGAGTATCCAAAACTAACATTCATCGTTGCACCTGCAGCCTTTCCAGACAACTTATAACTTGTTGTCCACTTTCCTGAGCTCTTCTCCCCCTCCAATTCCTCCAATGTAAGAGGGAGTAACCTTGTGAGATCTACCCGATGCTTCCCCAAATCAAGGTCTGGTGAAGATAGCAACACAGCATAGAGCAAGAAATGTTTGGCTTCATACTTTGCTGAATGGTGGGGTCCACTTCTACTACCATGAACAGAGCAATCATGCACCAATTTCTCTTCAAACACAGCTACTCCCTGGAAAACCTTGGCAGGGCTGGTTACCAATTCACCATCCCGCCTCTTCCAGTGCACGCAAAGACTAGCATTATTCAAACTTGAGGGCAACCCTTCAATTGAATGCACTTGGAGATAGAAAGAACATTCAAACCTCTGGCTTCGAGAAAAAGCCTTCAAGGGCCTCCAGTTCCAAATAGACTTTTTGTCCTTCTGCAAACTGTCATCAACACCGAATCCAGATCTCGGCTTCAATTTGGGATCAGGCAACCGGGGTTTCACCAGTGACTTGGACCGTCCAGTGGCCGAAGAAACCAAATTCTTGGAAGAGTTCTTGTCCAGATAAAGGGCTTTACTTATAGCTTCTATCTCATTTAACAACTTGCCACTATTTGAATCCCCACGACCCTTCTTCCCAGCTTCCACTCTTGACAACATCCTCTATAACTCTATAACCAAAAAACAATACCAAGAAATCAAATTTAGCAAAACCCACAAGTCAATATTCATAAGAATAACATAACCAAGTCATGACAAGTTCAAATACATTGGGCTTTCTGTGCTCTTTACATGACAAACTAAACTATTAGAAAACAAAAACAAAACAAAAAATTCCAAGCACCCTACGAAGCTATGCAGATACTGTATAGAATGGAACAATCTAAAGAGTATAGTACAGAAGGTTAAGGAATCAATTACCGGATGGAAAATAGGCGAACCAGAAATCGGGTATCTGTGAAGCACAACCCAGAAAACCTAATTACTCGATGAAATTCATATTCTCTGCTTCGTGAAATTCAATTTCCCGATTCACCCAAAACAAAAATTGAAAAAAGGGGGGAACCAAATAGGGTTTTTTCTGTATAAGAGAAGAAGGAAAGAGGAGGGCGAAAATGAAAATCTCACAAGATGACGATGACGAGCTTCGAAATAGCTCTCGCAATGGTGTCTGAACCACGCTTATCTCGCTACTCTCTCTCTCTCTCTCTCTCTCTCTCCTATGAATTGCCGCTGCAAAAAGAAAAGAGTGTACAGGTGGGTTTTTATTTCGATTTTCAGTAATTACATTTATTGCCGTGTTTTACTATCTTCTTCTTTTTTCTCCTATTTTTTTAGTTTCTTTCCCTCTAAGGTTATAAAATGTTTCATTTGTTACTTTCCGTTTAAAAGTGTTAAATGTGTTTCACGGAAAATGAGTAAATAACACATTATCAAAAATTATGAATCCAATAGGTCATTCTGCTGGCGGATTTTATAACCCGTTTATGTTTTAATACGCCTAATATTTCTAGTTCTCTTCATATTTGCCCTTCTATGGGCGTGGTGACTATTTGTAATTCTGATTGTATGAACATTTTGCTTAGGGATGACATTTTGATTTCTTTATCACCTAGTGATTTTATATATGTTCCGATTTATAAGAAAAAAAAGAACAGTCCATTCTGCTCAAACAAAATTATTCGAGAATATATATATATAATTTAATGCAGTCCATTCTGCTTATAATTTAATGTAGAGTTCTTATTAGCAACCAACAGTCCAATATACAATCAAAAAGTGGTCTGACTCCTATTGTGAGGTACCCGATATTAGGGTTTTAGACGGCGGTTTT
>JAYMTH010000378.1:0-22039 GCA_036897465.1 Pelargonium australe
GGGGGTGGTAAAAGTAACAACATGATCTTCAGGGAAGGTATGTGTAATATTGCTATCTAAGAGGGAAGGTATGTGTAATTTTCCTATATTTAAGCTATGTTTGATTGTTTAAACTAGTGATTAATTAATCGTAATAATAATATTTAAGCGCCTATTGTTTTGTCCTAGGGTTACATGCAAGGTGTCAGCAACGTGCCACCTAGGGAGTGCAACGGCTACTTTTGATGGTTCGAGAACTTGTACGGCCGTTTCTTCAAGCGCGGAACTAGCGCGTGGGAGACAAACGAGCGGTTGCAATTGTCCTTGACAAGGTTAGAATTTTGAATCTTACCAACTGGTCAACACCAACCCAGCGAGACTTCAAATATATTTGAGTATATTTTAACCGTATTTTCTTGATAAATCAGTTGTCTTTATAAATAAAAAAAAAAAAAAATGGTTTCATGTTAGTGTCAAATTTGATGAATCTAACTAGTTTGATTCAAATTTAAAGAGTTGTGTAATTGATTAGTGAGCGTTTGTCTTACCTTATAAGCTGGTCAAGTCAGCTTGTGTAGTAAAATAAATCTATTCATATAGTTATTTGTTCTGGTAAATTTTAAATAATTCATGAGCTAATGACTATGACCTCATAATAAAACATAAAAATGAGTCATTGCCAACCAACTTCTCATTTGTTAGCTTATTTGACTATTAAAAAAAATGTTCATGTTATTATACTTTTATGTGATAAAATAAAGAAAAAAAAAATTATAATTTTGTTATGCAATATTTGATTTGAGTGACTTTTATACCAATATCGTAAAACTTATCTAAAAAAATATGTCTCTCTTACTGATTTGACTATTTTTTTCAAGTAAAAAACCAAGGTTTTAAACATCGTCATCTGGTCTTCTTATCCTTAGTCAAGTTATAGGTCTCAGGTCAAATCCAAATCAGGGAAAGTCTTTAAATCCTCTGAGTACGGCGACTGTAGTCCAACTCTTGTTGAGCCTACGCAGGGTAGCGCACTGTTAAGCTGAGACTCGGGTGTGTGCCAAGGAAACAACCTCCGGTGTGCAAATAAGATCTCCACACACAAATAGTTTTGTATTATCGAAAGTTGAATCGGATCTTCACAATACTTTCAAAAAGTGAAGAAGGCAAGAAGAACACTTGAAGAACGCAAAAACACTTTCGAGAGAGTTTTTGGTTATGAATGACAAGTGCTCAAATAATAAAATAAGTTCTAGCATTTTTTCTAAAGGCTTGGGACCTATTTATAGCCTTTAGGTTTACTTGCTTTCTGACGACCTCTGGTTGGATGATGCCGGGCAACGGCCCGTGAGCACTCAATCTTTTCTCATGCTCTAGCATGTTGGATCTGCACACCAACAGGGCTAGAGATTTCTCTTGATGAAGGCGAAGCTCCTAAGAGATGAGACTCTCTCACTTGATGGATGCAAGGCTCCTGCGAGATGAGACTCCCTCTTTGGTGGAGGCAAGGCTCATGTGGAGATGAGACTCATTCTCTTGGGGTGAGCATCTGGTTGTTCTCTAGAGTTCATATGGTGGATGGTGACATCGTCGAACAGTGGGGCCCATGGACGACGAAGCATGTCTTCGTTGGATGCATGACGACATGGAAGGACGTGCGTGAGCATGGATGATGGCTGATAAAGGATGGCGTCCGCGAACATGTTCAGACATACGCGGACGAACGAGGGACGTGCCACGTGGACGGTGTTGCACAAATGGAGGCATGCGGATCGTGCGGATGAACGTGCATGGATGCTTATAGACAGATGCGCACGGACGTGGCGGATGGAGGCGTGAAGTCGCACGATCTTGTGTTGATTTTCTCAGGCCTCTTTCGGGTCTTCGGGGCTCCTCCGACCCAACTTTGATTTTCTTTGACCGAGAAATCGAGCCACATTTCACTCGATCATTTACTGATTTATTCTTGATTTTTTATGTCGAATCATTTGTAATTTAAAAATAGTATTATTTTCATACAAATTTTGAGATTTTCAATTATGCATTGATTATAAAAGTACAACAATATAGACAAAAATGAAAAGAAAAAATCACAACTTTGTATTTTAATTTCCAATTTGATCATTTTTAAATATTTTAATACAATTTATTAAAAAGTACGTGATTTCAATTTTAATTTATTCGAAAACGTAATGTTAATGTCGTTTGTATTCATTTTGACATTATAAATTGTTTATCAACATTTTTACCAAACAATTCAAGTGTTTATAAGCTTTTTTACCAAATAGTTAACAACTTATTGTTAGAAATAGCTCAAACACACAAAAAAGAAAAAGAAAAAAAGTGTATAAGCTCTACATGCTTATGCGATATTTTTTAGAAGATAATCCAAGCAACCCTCTTAACATCTCATTGGCCAATTTAAAGAATAAATAATAACTAGGTAAAATCCTGTGCGTAAGTTATTGTTCCACGTCAATTTTTGCATGATCGACGATTCGAACGATTCCGGATTGCTCAAAAAATTCATTACGATCCATTGAATGTCTTGTAGTTGTATTATAGATCATACGTGTAAAAATTCACCAAAATCTAACGGGTATCAACCAAAGTCCAAACAATCTATGTAATCGGTCCACGTCGTTTTTTGCACGATCGACGGTCCAAACGAGCCCGGATTGCTCCAAAATTTCACGCACTCTCATTCGTTCACATTTTGTTCACGTCGTTTGGACCGTCGACTATTAATAAAATGTGTAAAAATGTGATGTGTTTACATGAATATAATACTCACCCAGTATGTTTCACCTTTATTAAAACTGACATGAACATGACAAAAATTGTTAATTGCAATTTAAAAGTTAACCACATGTTATGATTACATTTTGTTTTCTAAACTGAAAATTCATTGAAAAGATAGGTTCTCACTTCTTCTTACGTTAACAATAGAATTGGTCCGATATTTTTTTTTATTACAAGTCATTGGATGTCTTCTATTAGTATTTTAGATCATACGTGTAAATATTCACCAAAATCTAACGGGTATCGGGAAAAATTTAAACGATTCTAAGTTATCGATTCACGTCGTTTTCTTCACAACCGACGGTCCAAACGATCCCGGATTGCTCCAAAATTTTACGCACCCTCATTTGTTCACATTTTGTTCACGTCGTTTGGACCTCGGCTAAAATACTAATACAAAACATCCAGTGACTGCTAATGAATTTTTTTAATAGGTAATGTGGTTTCTCAAGTCGGTCAACATTCATCAAAGATCCTGAACCTATAAAAATGGCCCAAAATTTAATTCATAAAAAAAAATCAAAATGTTATTCACATTGAAGATTTAATTACAAGGAACACAACCGTTCGAACGGAAGTCGAATAAAACTTCAAACGAACACAAAATGGTCGAAAGACAAACGACAATTAAAAAAATATCAACCCACATGTGTATTTTTAATTTTTTTTATTCTGCAATTAAAACCATCTATATAGAACCATTTAATTGGCTCAATCTAACATCAAACCGCCGGCTAACAAAACTAACAAACCAAACTAATAAACCAAATGGTTTAAGACTAAAACAACCAATAAAAAAAATGACACATAAGACACATGAAAAACATATAAAAAAAATGACACATGAGTTAATAAGCTCCCTTCTAATATTGGCGTGACGTACAACCTAAATTTAATATTGTCCTCTCAAGCTCAACAAATTAAATGATTGAGATCATCTTTTTAAATTCTAAAACCTTTTTTTATTGTACCTATTTGACAAAAATACAACAAAACGTTGTCACACTCATGAGTTGGTTGGTGGACGCAGCGGCTCGAAGACGCACAGCTGAAAAAGAAACAAGATCTTGTCATGAGATCTTTATTTTTCACATGTAAACAAATAAGTAGAAATTGTCAAAAATTGACTACAAAAAAGAGACATGAATCCAGCAAGTGTTTGTGGCACTAATTGGCAATGTTGGGAGTGCCTATGATGACTAAGAAAAAAAGGGTTTGATGGGTTTTTTTTAGAAGAAAATTATAAGATATGGATCGATCATGTGGTTTTTATTTAATATGCCATAGAATTCATATGCTAGATAATGTGTAGATGGCGTCTCCAAGTGCTCTTCTTGTGCTTTGTGGGAGACAGATATATGTACCTTGTACCATTTTCCTGATTTTGACAATTGATTTGGTTCCCCAACTAGTTTCAATTCTTGTATAGTCTTTTTGGTTTTCTAGGTTTAAGAAAATTTAATCAGAATTGTTCAATTGTATGGTCAATCTAGATTAAATTTATGACAAAAGAACCGGTAAAAATCTTAGGTTTGGACGTCTTTTTATGAGATGTTTTCATTCGTATCATATATTATTAATATACTCACTGTCATCTAAGAGATGACTCAGTGATTCAATGCATAATCATATTGAGCAGTTCAACGTATAGATTAATTAATTTTGCATCAATTATCAAGTCTAATACTACATATGTTTTTATAATAAGTCTCAGTCTAGCATCAATTATCAAGTTTAATACTACATATGTTTAATACTAGTAATTAAAAAGTTATATAAAATGGCATATTTAACCTTACGTCGTTATTTTTGCACTCATAAATTATTTTTAGTATTAACGATAGATATCGTACCCAAATAAATGCATGATTTAAAAGTAAAGTAACTTTTTTTTTTTTTTTGGGGGTGAACAAAGGGGGAGACAAAAAATCAAACTAGCCAAAACCGACTAATATACTTCGAGAGACTCTTCAAGCATCGACTTTCTATCTTCAAATGATAAAATGACACTTATTATGAAACGCTAGTGATATATATATACTGTCGTAGCTAGTACGGATTCTTATTCCCAATATATATAATTCATGTGGTGGTTAATTAGGGTTGAAATAAAGAGTTGGACGGCTATGCTTATTCTAAAGGTGGATATCTATCATCCCCACCTTATAATCTAAAATTTGACAGCAAAGTGGCGTAGAAATTGGTGAATGAATGACCCATAAGCAACCACTCCCATCTTTATCTTCCAGCCACCTTCCTTGTCAAACCCCATTAACTAATAATTAAGTAGAGAGAGAGAGGAGAAAAAACCTAGAAAAGAATGTTATTGGGACCCTTTTGTGTTTCTTTTTCTTTGCATATAGGACCCTTGTTGCCACCAAGTTCTCATATTCAAGTTTGATATATTGGCACCGTGAGTTTCAACAATGTTATTGAATTAATATTCTAATGCATCACTAACATAGTGTCGTTTGGTTCGAAAAATCTCAAATATTATATGTGTCACGTGTTTATATTTACTCAGTTAAAATGAAATACTCGAATGTGTCGATGTCAAACATTACGATGATGAGTGGAGTCTCTACGTACCGCTTCAGATAACGTTCTCGCGTCCCAATTGAGTGAGAGATCTGGGTGGTCACCTGGTGAAGCGGGGAGCTTTAAAGGTGACTCGGTGAGACGGGAAAGACTTGAAGTTGATCAACCGACAAGGCAGAAAGCCTTGAAAGCCTCTTGTGCATACTAAGTGTTGAGAATAGGTGGTGAACTATTCTTTTGACTTGGGAATCTTTTGTGGATGTTAAGTCATGTTTATGAGATGTTATGAGGTCTCCTTGTGACTTGATGCTCATTTGTAGAGGGTAATTGTTGGGAACCTCTTTTGGGATGGATGGGCTATCTATGAAGCCATTTGGGGCCTCCACAGTGTTCTTATTGATCTCATATGTATATATATATAATTAAGAATAATCTTTCATTAATAATTTAACTATTCAGAAGTCATCTAAGTTTGTTGGGTCAAGCAATTTGGACTCGAATTCAAAACTTTTTGTGGACGATATGAGATGAGATTTAGTATTAAAAGTTGAAAACTACGGTTAGAAAAACAATTTATGAGCCACATGTATATTTGATGTCTGAAATGTTTGAATTATGTTACTTGACCGTTAAAAAAACAAAACATTTTGATATTAAAACGTGAGAGCACATGATTAAACCTAGGAGTATAGGACTATGAGCATAGACATGCGAAGCGAACAGGAAAAAAAAGCATCTAGAATCCAAATGGGAATAAAGAAGGAATGTTCCTTTCAACACTCAAGGGCACCACAGTAATTTACAAAATCCTAAACCCATATATAAATTGACCCCTACATATCCAAATAACCAAACCATGTACTAACAAAGAAACAGAGATCAAGAAACAGAAATGAGAGCCACAACAGAAACAGGAGCTATTGTTGATCAAAATATATGGAAATCTCCAATACCATATTTATTTGGCAGCTTAGCTCTAATGGTCTTCCTCATTTCGCTCTCATTGCTCATCCTTGTCGTCTGCTCGTACCGCCGCCGCCGCCGGGATCAAGAAAAGCCGCCAAAGGTGGCCGTTGAGGTGGCGGAGCCGGACCTGAAACCCAAGATAGTGGTGATCATGGCCGGAGACGACAAACCCACTTTCATTGCAACGCCGCTCGGTGTTTGTCACAATGTCTGAATTGCTCTGTTTTTTTTGTTTTTGTTGTTCGGTTCAGAGCAGAGTAGTAGGAATTTTTTTGACTCCACACTTAGTTAATTGTTTCTTTTTCATTTTCTTGTCTTTGCGGAAGAGATCGTGTAAATGTAAATTCACGGAGAATAACAATTCATTTTGGTTTTTGGCCTTTAGTTTTTGAACGGCTACAAATAAGTGCTAGCTTGTTTGTTTGGTAACAATAATTTGGTTCCTTCTCAAGTCTCAAGTTCGGATCTTCTTGTCGACGACATGAGGTGGAATTTGTGGGATGGGGTTTAGAGTGACGCTTCTTGTGAGGAGTGATAAATATTGTTACTTCGAGTTTGATGTCCTGTTGATGAAAAAAACCCGACAATTTCAAAATATCTATCGGGTAAACATATACTCCATCCGTCCCAAAATGAGTGTCTTGTTTCCATTTTTTACAAAAATTAAGGATTACTAGACAACTTAGTGTGTTTCCAATACAACTCTTATTTTCTCACTTACACCCCATGTGTATATTTTCCCATGTGCATAAGTGATATGAGTAATATAAGAAAAACAATAATATAATATCCTAAAAATATAAACAAGGCACTCATTTTGGGACAAATTTTTTTGACAAACAAGACACTCATTTTGGGACGGAGGGAGTAATAAACGAATCTTTCATTTTTAATAGGAAAAAATCCAATTCAGTTCTTGAATTGTTCAAAGCGTGTCAGTTTACTCCATGAACTGTTAATCGAGTCATTTTAATTCAAATATTATCCCATCGTGTCAATTCAGTCTAAATGTTTTCAAAATCATGTTAAATCACGCCATTCCGTCAAATCTATAGACGAAATCCGTTACTTCCTGCTTGATGGATTCCGTCCATGGATTTGGCGGAATGTCCTGATTTGACACGATTTTTGAAAACATTTGGACTGAATTGACACGATTGGGTAACCTTCGAACTAAATTGACACTATTGATAGTTCATGTACTAAATCAACGTTTTGAATAATTCTTGAACAAATTCAATAATTGATCCAAATGAGCAAGGCCCAGGTAGGCTCCCTTTGAGGCCCAAATATGGCCCAGTATCATAGGCCCAATATGACGACCCAAATAGAATACGGTAGACTAAATAAAACCTTCATATTTTTCTTGGCTTTGGCTTTGGCTTGGCTAAAAAGAAAACACCATTCGGTCGCCATTTTTATAAAAGCTGTGCTTGGTCGCTTGCACAGAGAGAGAGGTTGAGGAAAATCCGTGATACGACGTCGTAGTTGAAGTGAGAAGATGTTTAGGAACCAGTACGACACCGATGTGACCACGTGGAGCCCGGCGGGGAGGCTGTTCCAGGTGGAGTACGCCATGGAGGCCGTCAAGCAGGGCTCGGCGGCCATCGGGCTCCGATCCAAGACCCACGTCGTCCTCGCCTGCGTCAACAAGTCCAACTCCGAGCTCTCG
Organism: Pelargonium australe; assembly: GCA_036897465.1. Taxonomy (NCBI): domain Eukaryota; kingdom Viridiplantae; phylum Streptophyta; class Magnoliopsida; order Geraniales; family Geraniaceae; genus Pelargonium; species Pelargonium australe. The sequence continues at coordinate 7,955 of JAYMTH010000378.1, forward strand.
TCCCACCAGAAGAAGATCTTCAAAGTCGACGATCACATCGGCGTCGCCATCGCTGGCCTTACCGCCGACGGCCGCGTCCTCTCCCGCTACATGCGCTCCGAGTGCATCAACTATTCCTTCACCTACGAGTCCCCTCTCCCCGTCGGCCGTCTTGTTGTCCAGCTCGCCGATAAGGCTCAGGTCACTCTCCCCGTCCCTCGAAACCCTATTTTCTTGTTTTATTTTCAATTTGGTACATTTTTTTCTTGTCGATCAACTCGTTTCTGGATCGGGGGAATTGAGGGGTTAGGGTTTTAGTTTTCGAGTGGGGACATTGCACTGACGCTCTCTTGAGCGGTTAAATCAATGTTGAATGAACTATAAGCTGCTGAAGCAATTGATTTTATTGTGCTTGTGAGAGTACAGTAGAGCTGATTACTGTGAAATTCAGAGCCCTAATTTCTGTTTGTGCAATTTCTTCCTTGGAGGAGCTAAACAGGAAAATTAAGGCATTTCTTACTGTCTTATCACCCTATTATGGTCGCTCAGGAAAATTAAGGAATTCCATTAATATATTTTTTAAGTTGGGTTATACAGCGAGCCATCTACAGCCTTTCTTAAAAGTACATTTGTGTATGTATAGCGAGTCTGCCTATAAATAGCTAGTGTCAAGATCATTTCTATCTCTCTGAAGAAAATTGATGACCTACAATCAACTTGTGGATGTTGTGCATGCTTGTACATACACATTATGTTTGTGTTAACTATGATGTCAAATTCATTGTTTGGTCAGATTAGATCCTGTTAAAATTGGGCTATATTTTTGTATCATATATCCATTTTAATCTGATTAGCAAAATGGCCTTTAATTATCAGTGTTGTTAAGTCATAGGAAATATTAAATGGTGGATCTTTGAAAGTCTAAAACGAAAAATAAGGCAAATAGTCGCACCTAGAGGCTAGAGGAGGATTGTAGCATACCATCTTCACTTTTAACAGTACTTACATAGTATAATGGAAATTCAAGATGTCATCTGCAACCTACCTTGGTATATAGGGGTCTGGCTTTGAGAAACTGTGAGCATTATTATGTGTTTTTACTATATCTTCACCTAGCTTTTAGTAAATCTTATATTGTTCTCCTAGCTAAGATGTTTGAAGCCTATATAATCACTAGTGGTTGAAGAGAGGCATTTGGGCAATTGCTTAATAGCCTCAGTTACACAAATGAGACTTTGAAGCCATGTGAGGTTAAAAAGCTATTTTGATTAACTGTTTCACATGGGTACTAATCTTTAGATTTTTTTAAGTGACTCAAGTGTGACTGTGGCTATATGAAGATTAAGCAAAGCACAAGGGGTATGTGGTAGAAATGAAACTCTGGAATCATATGTAACTTGATCAATCAATTTTCTGTACTTTACTCCAAAAGAACTAAGACTTTTCAAGTTGAATACCTTATTTTCCTAGGATTTCTTGTTTGACTTGTCATTACCTTAGATAGAGGCTTTCTTTTTCATCTTTGGCTTTGCAGATGGAAAATGAATCAAATCCATATGAATTGAACTTGGGATTGTTTAGAGTTATTTCCTAATGTTTATTTTTATATTTCTGTCTGCTGTTTATCTTCTCCATAATACTTATTTGGGTTTCAAGTTACTTCCCTTTTTTTGTATGCTATATGTTTGATCCATAATACTTATTTGGCTGATTACTTCCATGAATTCTTACTTATCCTGAAGATAGCTAGCTACTTGTGTAGCTCCTCCTCAGTGCTTAATTGATTTATTACTTCCACCAAATCGTACTTATCTTTTAGAAGCTCTATGCTTGCTATGTAGGTTTCCTTAGAGGTTTGATGTAGTTGTTTCATGTGAAAGAACTATGGATCATGACTTCATTTCCACAATCAACTGTTAAGGCTATTCTTTATTTCCTTAAAAATCTTTTTGAGCCTGCATGTGCATGTATGCTTAATGCTTTACCATTTTAATTGGACTAGCAAGAGTGGAAGTTCATTCCATTGTGGCCCTATGTCTTGTATCTTTCATACCACGCAATGATATAAGTAGGATAAGTTGAATTAGTTTTTATATTTGCTTATTTCCAATGGTGGTAACTGGTAAGACTGAAGCACCACATTGCGTTTGTGCTCTCTCTAAGGAGTTGTGAAGTTGTTCATGAGTTGGGGTTTGTTGGGGGGTGTCGTTGTAAGTCTTCAAAATGAAGGAAAACAAGCCTACTCCTCAATTGCTTGGATGGGGGTCATTGTTGCTGTGAAATTTTACAATGTTTACTTGAATTCTTTGATTTTCTTTTTTACTTTTTTTTTAATTATAATTTTTTTAGAACTCAATAATTTAGGTATGTGTGTATTTAAAGGGCAACTTACAATCCCTTATTTGTACATTTGTATATTTGCCAGAGAAGCTCATCCTCATTTGTAGTTGTAACATATTTTGGATTGCAGGTCTGCACCCAGCGCTCTTGGAAACGGCCTTATGGTGTTGGTTTGCTGGTAGCTGGCATGGATGAAACTGGAGCTCACCTATATTACAACTGTCCAAGTGGAAACTACTTTGAATATCAGGCTTTTGCTATTGGGTCGCGCTCACAAGCTGCAAAGACATATTTGGAACGCAAGTTTGAGAACTTCATGGACTCGTCGCGGGAGGATTTGATCAAGGATGCCCTTATAGCTATAAGGGAAACCCTGCAAGGAGAAAAGCTCAAGAGTTCGGTATGCACAATTGCTGTTTTGGGAGCTGGTGAGCCATTCCAAATATTGGATCAGAACACTATACAAAAGATGATTGATGCATTTGAAATCGTGGTGGAGGAAGAGACTCCTGCTGCTGAGCAAGAAGCCCCTGCAGGACAAGGTGGCGGCGCTGATGAGGGTGCCAGTGCCGATCAGGGTGCTGCTGCTCCAATGGATATTTGAGGATATGCGAACCAACCCTTATAGATGTGGGTTTATTCCATGTGTGTTGCAGAAATGAGGTAGTGGCACATGCAAGGAGGACATCAATTTCTTGGATCTTTCTTTCTTTTGTGTTTTTTTTTTTTTGGGCTACTGGATAACTTAAAATTTTAGAAATTACTGGCAAAGTTGTGGCATGGTTAATGAACTTGGTGGTAATATATGTTGAACCTGCTCTGGTAGCTTTTGCGTTATGAGGTTTGAATTCTGATGAAAATTGCAGTTTCCCTCGGCCCCTAAGAAATTCTGATCCGAGCGGGACCTAATTTGTACAAGTGTTTCAAATTGAATCCCAACTTTTGTTTTAGAAAAAGTTAAGACTTTTGATTAAGAAATAAGTTAGTTAGAGCCAAGTTTGAAAATTCAGGCATGACTAGTGAAATAAGAAGTGCATGCTTATTTTGGAGTAGAGAATAGTTGTGCTGTGATGTGTCAATTTAAATTTCGGATCCAGATTTGTATTTAGCTTTCAAATCTAATTGAAAGGTTTGGATTGGATTGGTAAGATCAATTTTACGTCAATGCTTGCAGATTCGAATTCAAATTGTCAGTTCTAGTTGAGGATGCAGGACACAATAGACACCCTCTTTGAGTTTGTTACATTTCCTTCAGTTTTTTTACACAACTTCATTTGATATTCAACAACACCAACAAATGCAATTGTTGGAACAATCATTTTTTTCCTTCCCACAATCCTGTATTACCACATACAAGCCAAGGGCAATAGAAACAAAAGCGCGCATAATCAAGTCTTCGAAGAAATGAATTCATTGAAGAGCGAAATCCCATATAATTGTGCAGGTTTCTACGGATAACATTAGTCCTCTATGCAATGTCAAATTAGCTCCAAAATGCAACCATAGCAGCCCTTTGCTTGGAATTACGACAAATAGATAGATAGATAAACTAGTCTGGTTTGGAGACTAGGAAGCATCATCTGTGTTGTGAATATGAGGAATAGGGAGGTCCTTGATCTGCAACTGCTTGTACATCCATTGCCAATTCTCAGAGGTCACCTCTCCTCCCAGAGAGCGAATCACAGACCCGCCACTGCAAGAACCAACCTTGCAGCATTCCTCGAGGGATAATCCCTTTACTAGTCCGTACAAAAATCCACTGGCAAACAAGTCTCCAGCTCCTGTTGCATCACTTGCATTTGCTTTTCCTATTGCTGGAACTCTTACAATCTGCCATGGTATTCAAACCAAAACAATTTCACATACTAGCAAACAATAGATAGCATAGCAGATATAGAGAGTCGCGGCTGACAACATAAAACTTTATAGCGCACACATCTAACTACAAGTTATGGACTAGCAACATCCACAAACCTCTTTTCCATGCTTTGCAATGCACCCTCTAACACCCAACGTCACCACAGCCCATTTACAATGTTTGGCAAGAAATTCAACTGCAGCCTCAGGTTCGGCATTCTGTTCACCCCTGCAACCAATGTTAAGATAGATCAACATATTGAGATTAAAATGAAAGATGAGATTACAACTGATAACCAAAAGGGCCAACTCTTCTTTTCTAACAGAATAAGTGTCTTGTATCACTTGCATTTTTGTCACAAAATAAATGTCTCGTTTCCTTTTTAGGAAGTTAGTAATGCATGAATTGCCAACAATGTCCATAAATAAAATAAGTTAGTTAGTACCTCTTAAGTTTTTTAAGACATATGTGTGCATAGGGATACAAGGGTAAACATACAACATTAAGTAACTTCTCCTTAATTTTTCTTAAAATAGAAATGACACTTATTTTAGGAAGAAGAGAGTAAATCATATAACCAAGTGACAGTCAGCTACCTCAACAGCTCTGCTGCTTCATCCTCATTGGCAAAACAGAGGTCTATGTCTCCCGACTCCAGTAACTGTAGAAGTGGTACTCTGTAGTTCCGAACCATCTGGTCAAAGCATAGACTATAAGATGATGCATAATTCAAAACTTTCCACATTAAAAAAACCATAATATGGAACCTTTAGAAGTGAAAACATGACAAAGGAAAGCAAAGTTAGATAGTCAAGATAAAAAATAGAAATTAGGCCTTTGAAAAGAACAAGTCAATTGAATACTGGTTTGTCAAATATAACTTATTTGATGTAATGGCTCCAACCCAAAAGATAGATATTGTGGCCACAGAAACTCCCATTAAAATGCCAAAGACAAACAGGAAATGATCATTCTAAGCGATACCTCAAAACTAGCCAAATCCAAGGATACAGAAAGACCCTCTAGTTTGGCCTTCTGAATAGCTGATTGAATAACATCCAAACTGAATATACCATATCTAAGCACCAGCCACTGTTTAGAGCAGAAAAAAAAGGAATCATATCAGCAACTACGAGTAAGTGTACAGAAAACTTTGAAATGAAGTTACGAATATGAAGAAACAAGTAAACCCAAAGTCAACATGCAGGCTTCAACGAAAGATGTCTAACCTTAGAGCCCTTAAAATCTTCTCTCGTCAATTCATCTGCCTGAAAGGCAATGTGATGATTCTCAACTTAGTTCCATTAAAAAGCATATCAACTCTTAAAATTGCAAAAACTAGACTATGAACACACATGATGAAATTGCGTACCTGAACTTTCACAGCATTTGACAGACAGGGCCTCATAGTGCGATTGCCCAAAGCATCAACCAAGCAAACACACTGCACATAAACATAAACTGATAAAAGTGATGTTGAGAACTCAAATAGACGAGCCGAGCCATTTTACACAATCCAGAATGCTAAGCTTACCTGACCTGTGTGGCCCTTCTTCTTCCTCAGCCTAAATAGATTGACTCCATGAGAACTCATGTTACTTACAAATAACTGGCCTTGCTCATCATCCCCGAAAGCCCCAATTATTCCAGAGCTGATGCCGAATCCAGCACTCAGCCCTCGGACAGTATTTGCCACACTGCCCCCAGCAATCGTTATATGCTTATTAGATTCCTCAGGGGATGACAGAATATGGGTTTTCAGCTCACTTAATATATGCTGAAGCTCTTCTATTGCAACCTAAACAACATCAACATACAGAACCAGAACATCACTTGAAATTTCAAATTTCCAATCACCACAAAGATAACCATTTTTGAGAGTAGAAGACTTTATTTTTAACAATGATAAGACAACAAATAGAATGTAAAATACAGGTGAAACATAGGACCCCGAGCCCAAATGTTCGATACACAAGTCCCAAAAAACAGGGCAAGGTCAAATTTTATTTGTCCCACAGACTGCACTGCACAAAACATCAGAGACCCAGGAAAAAAAGAAAAAAAAAAAAAAAACTTTCTCTCATCGTGCATCCGAGTAAAAAATCCGAAATTGAATGCACTCAACACACTCACTGACTCAGACAATACAATTGAAACAAACCCATTTGGATTTTTCAGATTTAACAAAGAGCTGCAGAGAAGTAGCAACATCTGAACAGAGACAATGCTTGTCCAATCTCCAATGAATCTAAAAGAAGCAAAATTTACAGAATCAAACAAAAAGGGTACCGGAGTAGAGCCTCCACGTTCACCGGGAATTCGATCGAGGAGGTCCAAATCGACGCGAGCGACGTGGTCGACGAGGGCGGCCGGCTGAAGACCGAGAATGAGAGGAGGCTGAACCTCTCCGTCGGTGGGTGGCACTGGCTCGGCTCCCATCTCCTCCTTTGATCCGGATATAAATGAATATCTTCAGACTAATGGGTTTTCGCTGCTCTCACAGACTCTGTTTCCTCTGCTTTATATAGAAATCGAATGGGAAGAAGGAAACAGAGCAAGCTGCCAAGGAGCGGTACTGCAGCTGCGCAGGTCTACCCAGAGAGAGAGAGAGTGGAGCTCCTTTGTGACTCTCTTGTTTTTACATATTTGTCCCCAGACTTCAATGGTGTAGATTTTTTTATAGCATTTGATTATTTAATGGTGTATCCATTATTATTGCTGATGCGAAGATCAGAGAACATAAAACTGTTTTTAATGTTGGTACAAATGCTACAAAACTCTTCTTATATTTTATTGTCGATTTGTTTTTTTTCTTCCTTTGAGTGGTAAACAATTGTTAGTCAAGTGGAGAGACTTAATTTATTTTAGTAAAATTGAAGTGCATTGAATCATGATAGGTATTGTTTACCTTTAACTAATCTTTAGTATTTTGAAGCGTAGGAAGTTTCCGATCATAGATATCAATAGTCACTCAATCAATTGGGATAGTAACGGGGAGAGATTAGCTGCTTTTTAAGCCATTTATGTGCGGTCATCTTCACTTGTTAAGGTAGTCGTCTTGAATTTTTTTTATGTTTGAAGTTCCTGGGGTGGAGTTGGAGGCTAGGGTTGTTGGAAACGGAACCAAAGACTTGGATTTGTGCTTCTGAGTTCCTGGAGTCTGTGCAATGGTAGCACACTATTAAGTAGAGACTTGTACTTGAGAAAACGTTTCAGACACGAGGGTAAAATTCTCAACTGAAGAATCTGAATCACACTTCGCTAGAGAAGATTCTAGGGAGTGTTTCCGAAAAGATAGAATATATTATGTAAATTGTGGATCACTCTTCTTACTAATTAAAAAGATGTATATTTATATTTACAACCATTTTTGCCTCGTGTCATCTAGTGGGGTTTGCTTCAGGTGTTAAAGTTCTAGCCTTTGGGGCATCATGACGATAGGCACTAGATGATATTTGAATCATTACAAAGTGATTGGATCTCTATTGCTTCGATTAACATCTTATTGTCCAAATGGAGTGGAATGTCGTAGTGATGGTCAATGAGACAAAGAGCTTTGAAGGTGATCTACAAAGACGGAGACCTTAAAGATTACCGACGGATCCACGAGATAGGAAAACCTGAAGGATACTTGATAAGACAGAAATTTTGAAGGTATCTTGTGAGACCAAGTGTTGAGTATAAACAATGAGATCTCCTTGTGGTGACTATATACAAAGGAGGGGTGCTCCTTGTGATGATTGTTTACGAATGAAGGGTTGATGAACTCTTCTCGTGGTGACCGTTGAGGAAGAAAGGACTATGATATCTCCTTGTGATGATCGTTTACGAAGAAAAGGCAAAGAACTCTCATTGAGATCTTTGAAACTCCTTGTAGAGCCTATATGTTGAGAAATAATGAGTAGTACTTCGTAGTTACTCTCTACGTAATTGGTCTCTTGGTAATAGAGCTCTTCAAAGTTGAGCTTCACATCATTAGACTCTCCATGGTTGAGAGCTCCGTTGACGAGTCTCTTTGTAATCCTTTGGGGGTAGTTACTTGGGAAAGGTCCAATAATTTTCATGGGTAATTTATCCATGAATTGTTTGTCCAAACATTTAGACATTGAAATGCAATAAATGAGTCAATTTCTTGACTACTCCATTAGTAGTGAAAAAAGTAGCATGAATGGCATAACCCATAAATATAATTTCGTACTCACGTTCAATATGTTAGAAACATGTAGATATCCGAAGATGTGTTATGATTGTCAATAAAGCTATGGCATTGTGATTTGTGAAGAGTTGGTGGTGTTGGTGGATACAGTCACGGACACGTTTCATTATGTGTTTTGTAGCCTATCCCTATCCTCTTCTTTGTGGTTTTTTTTTTTCTCAACACAAGGCCACGGAAAGCAAAAGGAGATAATCATGTAATTGTAAAGTGTTTCGGCGCAGTGAAGTTGCTTTGTCTTGTTGTTGTAGCATGTAGCCTGTAGGGGCATCAATCCTATATATCTTTGACTATTTTACAAATCCACCGCCCATGTCCTACACATTACACAACTTGGACTTGGAGGAGCCATTACACTAACCCACTTGCTCTGTACGAGATTTTGCAACCGACTCATGAGTCATGACCTGAACTCAACACAAATATATGTGGGTGCAAGGAAGAAGAAGACCCCCACAGCCACAAATGAATGGAAAAGAGACCAATCATACATACATTGGAGATTTCAAGGATTCCTAATTATGTCATGGGGTTTTGTCCGTTGTGTGTTTCACCCACCTGAAATCGCGGACAATAGCATCTTCATCATCCCTTTTCTCATAATAATTGAGAGCATGCATGGTTTATGTTTGCCTTCTTTTCTTTTCTCTATCATCACATGTACAATAATTGATAGTGCATACTGATTTCTTGCTAAATAACACATCAATGGGAAATCATTACAGGAAAACAACATATCAACATAACACAAATATATGTGCGAATGTGTGTGTTTTCATAGTTCCAACCGGAATGCAACCAACTGCTCCATTTAGCAATACAAGGGCCAACATCTCCCTTAGTATATACCCTTTTCTACATAATCTGATATCTGAACAAACCTAACCAATATAATTGTTGTAAACACATCTTTGTCACAAAATAGCACCCGGTAATTCCTTACAGCTAACCGCTTTTGAAGCTAAGAGTGCACTAAAGCACAGAAACACATTGCTAGGTACTCATCTTGAATGAGCTAGTGGATAGATTACGATGTCCCTTGACTAATTGATAGTAAAAAATGAAAAACAAGATTGAAGACAACTTTAGAGTACAAGAAGCAACATATATGCTGCTTTATGACATCTGTTCTTCCAGAAGCAGAAAATGAGCTTCTAATTTCTTAGCAACCAAATACAAAGTAAAAGCACAAAGCCTAGGAACACCGATTCTGCCTAAAAAATGTTTGGTATTATTTGGAAAGAAAAAGTTCCCCTTCTCCATGAATTTGCACATAGCAACAACTATTTTTTGACATCTGATCTCAGATTGGAAGCAAAAATAAACTAAGTACCTCGAAACAATCTCATTTTTGAGAATCCTTTAATGCTTTATCTGGTAATATATTATTTGGCAGAGTAAGTTCTGGAGGAAGGTCACGAACAACTCCCAGCATTGAGTCATACTCTTCATCGCGGCGAGCAAACTGCTTGCGTAGCACCTTCTCAAACTCAATCTCATCAAAGGACTTTGTATTCTCAGCAGCATGAACCTGTGCGAGGTTTGTATAATTGGTGGCTGACTGCGAAATGAAGGCTATCTCTTCATCAGTAAGCTTCCTCAGGAACTTTGCTGGATTACCTGCCCACACCTATATAAATGTATGACATAGAGATCAATTGCATGCATTTTCAACGGCTTTTATTTAAGCGACGTCGAATTTCGATGTGATACCTTTGACACACTAGATGCTAATGCTTAAAGTTAGACCTCTGATTCTGGATAAACTGTTTTCCAACTTCAGGCAGGATACATATGTATTTTGATTTATCATTTAGTTTTTTTTTTTTTTTTTTTTTTTTTTTTTTTTTGGGGGGGGGAGTGAGATTGACTAGGTTGACAGTTCAGGGGAAGAGAATTGAAAAGCATCAAAATCCTTTTCGACCCAACTATGCTTATTTTAGGCAAAAAACTTAAGTTTGATAAAAAGGAAACTCACATTGTTAATACCACCAATCTTTTACCATTTTCCTGACTCTTCTTGTCCTTAGTAGTTAGTAGCCAAGTTAAATTACAGTTTTACCAATTTTAACAACTGGGCCTATACATCACCTAGGGCACCATCTCAAACATATAGATGGTTAGGAAAATTTGCACAGGGCTTGACCAGGACTTTAATGTTTACCAAGGCACAAATTCAACTGTACTCCATTCTGTTGCTGTGTTTGGACATTTCCTTTATAACTACAAATACGAAGGGTGAATTTTTTTATGGTAAACTGCATGCAAGTTTCTGTTAAATTTCAACTTCAACTGGCACATTCTCTTCCTCTCATACAATAGAGACTAGAAGCCAAAACTGTCATGGATCAGAGAAGGATGGTTTATTTGGGTTGTCTGCAGCTTAAAAAAAAGCCGAAAAAGTGTGAAAATTTGCATTCTTCCTAATTAAGAGAAATAAAAGCAATAAATACTTTCTAAGCCTAACCATGCACACATTAAGAAAGAATAGATACCTCTCCAGCAGGGATCCTTGTATTCTGCCTCACAAGGGCTCCAGCAGCAACCATGGAATGCTTCTCAACAACTACTCCATCGAGTAACACTGCTCCCATACCAACAAAGGCTTCATCCTCAATAGTACATCCATGTATAACAGCACTATGTCCTACTCATTTAGAGCTTTATCAATACTCCAAGAAAAAAAAAGGACCTTAAATCATGACAAACAGCATATAGCTACTGCATAACTCACCTACGGTAACATTGTCCCCAATCATAGTAGGCAACACCTTCCCACTAATATTGGACTTGGCCACATGCACAAGGGAGTTATCCTGTATGTTTGTTCCAGAGCCAATACTGATGCTGTTCACATCACCTATGCAAAAAAGATATTTTACAATCTTATTAACAAAGCTAGTCCACCCAGGGAATGATTCTACTATTCTAGACAGAAAATAATCAAGTTCATTAAGTTCTGACGTTCTGAACAATAATAATTCTTAGACAAATTCATAAATTTCCATGTATTGGGTTCGAGGAAGAGGATATATGCCAATGATTTGGACAACACTTCAGGTCCGTTAAGAATTCACCTCTCTATAGTGAGAGACAGAGACCAAGAGGACAATATAAATTATAACCCTCCCATAATTTTCCAAAAAAATTTAAATCTGAATATAATCCTTCAGCATGACTTCATTATGGTGGGTACCCTTAAAATCAGTAACTTGACACGTCTAATATCCAAATAATTAGCAACTAGACAATACATAATCCAATGAAATTGTGACTAGATGGAAAAACCAAAGATGGCCGAAAATACTAAATAAAATCAAAATGTTTCTGTGTAAGTGACATCAATTCTTATAGAACAATCAAGCGGACTTAAAGGGTATAAAATTAGTGATATTTCTGGACATCAGTGTGCGACTCAGCCAGTAGCATGACAAAATGTCACATGAAGCCAACCTCTTCATAGCACACATGCAATTGCATGGCTAATAATTGCAGCTCAAACACCCTAGAGCATCAACATCCATTAAATTCTATTTACTAAATCATAATTTGTCTGATTGACGACTAACACCAATCATCATACATGTCGTGATGTCAATACAATGCCATTTCTCAAAACTACAGACCTAAAAATTAAAAAGCTTACCTCTCAAAACACATCCATACCAAATAGAAGCTCCTCTCCCCACTTGAACATCCCCAATGACGGATGCACTTGGGGCCACAAAAGCATCCTTATCAACAACCGGAGCTTTATCAAACACGTTCATCAGAGTCCGGTGCCGAGACACTAACACAAGAAAAACAACAAAACCAAACATAAATACACAACAGAAAACAACACATTCACACCCCAAAAAAATATATCCTCCATCAGGTGCAGCTAGCTCGAACAATAAAACAGCAGATAAACCAAATTAATCAGAGAATTAGGCATGACATTTAGACAAAAGTGATCTAAAAAGGCAAATTAGTTCGAGAATCGATGGTTTGAGCGCATGAATGATGGAACATAGGTCGGGATAGAGAGAGAATTGATGGGATCTAGGGCTTACGCTGCTCTTTGAAGTAGGAGTTGCCTTGGAGGCGGCAGCCGAGGCGATCAATAGCCTGGCCGGTCTCACGAATCCAGAATCCGACGGTGTAGACTGCTTTGCCTAGGGTTCCCATGGTGGTCGGAAACGATCGCTGGTGGAGTCTGATAGTGGCACTGCCACCGGATGCTTTGGGTTTTGAGCTTCGTGTGTGACGAAAGAGAAATGAAATGACACTGAACAACTGCTAGGGTGAACTGTGGAGTATCCTCCCAAAATGGAAGGGCAATTAGGGATTTTCACCTCCTTCTGAATTTACAAAACAGCCCCTTTGAGTTTCAGAAACCCATCATTTTGTACTTTCCTTTCATACCTCTCCTTCTTGTTGATACGTATAATAATAAGAGGTAATTACAGATGGCTACCTGAACTATCACTTTTTTGCAAGTTACTATCCTAAACTATTTTTTGTAACTTTCGACTACTCTAAATTATGCAATCGTTGTTCTGTTAGTTACCCGTCAATTAAACGTTAAAAAGACTAAAATACCCTCCATTTTTTCAATTTTTATAAATAAAAAAAGAATAAAAAAATAAGTTGAATATCCGGCGATTTGGAGCACCACCGGCAACTCCTCGGCCTCCACCGCCATCCTCGGCCTCCGGCGATCTCCTCGGCTCTGTGAATCCATCTCCGGCGAAGCTCGACCCTTTGAACCCATCACCTCCGTGAATCGAAATCGCTCTGTGAATCTGAACCAGTCCATGAATTTTAGTTTGGTTATTTGGTTGCCAATGAAAATAGAAGAAGAAGAAGAGTTCAATCTCTCGCTTTGGCCGTGAATTGCCAGTGGCTCTCTTGAAAATTGCACCATAACTTCCCATCTTCATCAATCATCATCATCTCTACGCATTGGCAACCAAAAATAATTCAGAATAAGCACATTAGATAAGAGATGCATCTGAAATTTCCGCCGGTGGCCGTGAGCTATGTCGAGGGCAAGAACAGGTCGTGAATCGAGGGCAAGAACAGGCTGTGAGCTCTGTCGACGGCGAGGTTGAGCTCCGTCGTCGTCGATGAGCCAGATCTGGTCGTGAGCTCCGTCGGGCCTCCATTCGCCGGCGAGGTTGAGCTCCGTCTCCGTCAGCGTGAACAGGTCGAAGGTGGCTCCATCTCCGATCGTGAAGCGTCGCCGGCGTGAGGAAGCAGAGGGTCGCCGGCTCCATCGTCGGTGGCTCACCATCGATGGTCGTGCTCCGTCCTTAGCCACACTGGTGTGAGAAGATCTGAATCAGATCTGGAACAGATATGATTCTTTTTTATATTTTTTTTGCTTTGTATTATGTCAGTTTGTTCAATTTGTGAGTATGTGTTTATTTGATCATAAATTTAGTGAAACAAAACAAATAAAACATGACAAAAAAATTAATTTTCCGGCGAGTATGAATTATCCGGCGAACGTTTGAATTATCCGACGATAGTCTAAATTATCCGGCGAGAATGTTCAAGAACAATGAAGAAGAAGGGCAAAATTGTCATTTTAAAAGTTTTGGAAGTCATGTGCACTGCACATGATGAGAGATAGTATTTTTCCGTCCAAGTTAACTGACGGAACAACGATTGCATAGTTTAGGGTAGTCGAAAGTTACAAAAAATAGTT
>JAYMTH010000379.1:0-22031 GCA_036897465.1 Pelargonium australe
TTAAGTATAAAACAATTATCTAGATCAAAGAATAATTATCTCTTATGCTTGTTTGATTATTATTTAATTTATTATATAAATAAATAATTTTAAATTTCAAATTAATAACACGTGTCACTCAAATGAATACTCAATTGAGAATTTTGAAGTGACACATATCACACATATAAATATGGACTTGTCTTTAATACATATATATTAGATTTATTTTCAAATGTCTTCCTATTATAATTTATTTTCACCTTATGTTTTTGAAGGGGTTTCGTTCAATTATTAAATTTATAAAAAATTGAGTTTGATCAAAACAATTTGCTCCTTTTGATTTTCAAGTATGATGTCAACGAACGACTTTAATCTAATATTTAAAATATTGCTCATTCTCTCTTTTGAACCAAACGAACCTAATCTCTTCTCTTCCTTTCATAAATTGCCAGAAAAGCAAATAAACATTTTTCTTCACCACCAATAATTCCACTAAGATCCATATGGTCCTTTTCAATTTTTTGTTCTCTTTTCTCAAAATCAGTATATAAAAAAATAATAAAGTCGATTCCTTTACCACCTCCATAAACTTTCCAAGTTAAGCTTTTTAGCTTCACTCACTTCGTGCACTAAAATGGCTGTATCTGCTCGCCAGCTTCCAGGTTGCTTCTCGATCCTATCTCTGTTATCAACTGTTTTTGGCGCAAAACCATTTTTGGGTTTCCTATAGATTTTCACATAACCGCCAGATTGTTATCTTATTTCACTTTCTTGTTTCTGTACACGTTTTGTACTGTTACTTCTGTAGCTATACCTTTAGTTTTGCGGAGCTCGATTCCTAGATTCCTCATCGTTTATAGCTTTTGTAGAAAACAATCTTCTCGTTCAAGCTGTTACTTTTTTTGTTTGTTTTGTTTCTCTCAAATTTTCATCGAATTCTCAACTGGGTCGTTGTTTATTCCAGAATTGTGAACTGGGTCGTTGTTGATTTTCAAAATCATGAACTGGGTCGTTGATGGTGTCTAGAATATTGAAGTGGGTCGTTTGTGGCTGAGTTCTATAATTTTCAACTTGGTTGTTGCTGAATTCAAAATTGTGAACTGGGTCGTTGCTGATTTCTAGAATTCTCAACTGGGTTGTTTCTGAATCCAGAATTGTGAAGTGGGTCATTGCTGAATTCCAGAAAGTTCGGATTTTTGTGCGGTTAAATTATTGATAATGCCACCTGCGAACTTCCCTCTGCGGTGGGAGAGCACCGGAGACCAGTGGTGGTACGCGTCGCCGATTGATTGGGCGGCGGCGAATGGGCTCTACGATTTGGTCAGTGAGCTTCTCCACCTGGACACCAATCTGCTCATCAAGCTCACTTCCCTGAGGCGGATTCGCCGCCTCGAGACCGTCTGGGACGACGAGGAGCAGTTTCATGATGTTGCCAAGAACCGCTCCTATGTTGCCCGTAAGCTCCTCCATGAATGCGAAACAAAGAAAGGTCACAACTCTCTAATTCGAGCCGGTTATGGTGGATGGCTCCTCTACACAGCTGCTTCAGCTGGGGACGTTGATTTTGTCAGAGAATTGCTGGATAGGGACCCTCTTCTTGTGTTTGGAGAAGGAGAGTATGGAGTTACTGATTTGCTCTACGCCTCGGCCAGGAGCAAGAAATCCGAGGTTTTTAGGCTTTTGCTTGATTCATCGGTGTCTCCGAGTTGTTTTCAGAGAAATGGAGAAGATTTGGGAGAAGCTAATTCTGTTTTTAAGTGGGAGATGATGAACCGGGCCGTTCATGCCGCGGCGAGAGGTGGGAATTCAGAGATTTTGAGAGAGCTTCTTGGAGGTTGCTCTAATGTTTTGGTTTATAGAGATGCTCAGGGCTCTAGTGTTCTACATACAGCCTCTGGCAGAGGCCAGGTTGAGGTGAGGCCTCAGAAATGGAACTTACGGTTTCAGATATGCAACTATAAATACGTGCATTTCTTGTTCTCATTATAATAGTTCTTGTAGTTTGGTAGCATAGAATTTGTTGCATATTTTGAAGATGCGACTAAATATTTGTGCACTTCTTGCTCTCATGATACTCGTTCTTGTAGTTTGCTACCATAGGATTTGTTGCTTATTTCGGAGAAGAGATTACATGTTTGTGCATTTTTTGCTCTTATGATACTAGTTCTTGTAGTTTGCAGGCGCAGGATTTGTTGTTTTTGCGGAGATGGGACTGTATATATGTGAATTGTTATTTGCTTGCATAAGATTTGTTGTGATTCTTCCCTACAGTTCATATGTATTAATTATGGTTTGGCATAACCTAGCATACTTTTCGGATATGCAACTGTTTGTTTGCATTTCTTGCTGTTTTTAATACTAGTCCTTGTACTTTTCTAGCATAGAAATTATCTCCGTTCTTTCGTATAATTTGTATTTGTTTAATATGGATTGACAGCGCCTAACATATAGTATCACAACAACGACAGTAAGATATAGTAATGCTGAAAGAAGATTCATATGATACAAACCGGATATTGCTTATTATGACTTCTCATCATGTGTTTGCTAGCTGAAGTTCATATCGTAATAAACTGGAGTTGAGGACAAGTATTTGATTTGTCATTGTGAAGTTAAAAGTTAGTCTGAAACTGATGATATGTCTTTGGGCAAACAAAAATTTACTAGTTCCGAGTCATGTAGTTGGGACCAAGTGGCTTAATCCATCTACTTTGTGAGGTGCACATGTGAGTTGGGGTAGCATGTAAATGTTGCAATAATTTGAATTTCCTTGTTTTAGCTGCATTATAAACTTACAAATCGCCATTGGATGAAATATCTCTGCATCATTTCCCTTTGTTCCTCATTGCCGTGTTCTTCACACTTATGATCAATTTTTGGTTTCTTTCAGGTAGTTAAGTATCTGGTCGCATCTTATGATATCATCACCTCCGCTGATAATCAGGGCAATACGGCACTACACGTGGCTGCTTACCGGGGCTACTTGGCTGTAGTTGAGGTTCTGATTCAAGCTTGTCCCTCACTACCCTCTTTAACGAACAAGTACGGAGATACCTTTTTTCATATGGCGGTGGCTGGTTTCCGGACCCCAGGTTTCCGAAGATTGGACCGACAGATCGAGCTAATGGAAAAGTTGGTGTGTGGGAAGTTACTGAACATGGAGGAGATCATCAATGTGAGGAACAATTATGGAAGAACAGCTCTTCACGTGGCAGTAATCGAGAACATACAATCTAACGTAGTCGAGCTCCTCATGACCGTGCCATCAATTAAACTGAATATTCTAGATGCTGATGGCATGACCCCTCTTGATCTTCTCAAGCAACGACCAAAATCAGCATCTTCCAAAATCTTGATCAAGCAACTGATTTCAGCGGGAGGGATCTCTGATTGTCAAGATTTGAATGCGAGAAGTGCTCTTGTTTCTCATTTGAAAATGCAGGGTATCGGGAGCAGCCCGGGAACTTCTTTCAGAATCCCCGACGCAGAGATTTACTTGTACATGGATATTGACGGTGCATCAGATTTTGATGCAGCAAGTATCGAGTCATGTTCGTACTCCGGTGAGATAAGTCACAACGGTATCGACTCTCCTAACTTGTCTGATAACAAGAACTCAGGTTCTGTGAACTATGCAGCATCACACTTAAGGAACCTCCTTCGATGGTCACGAGGCAAAGAGAGAAAAACTTATAATGATGATTCTTCGGAGATGTTCGATATTAATACCAATTCAGACTATAACCATCCAATCCCACTCCGGCAGAAATATTCAAAATCATCGTCACTTCCGAACAACAAAAGAACAGTCTCTCTCAGAAACAATCTTCCTCCCAGTCCATCAACGAAAAAGAACTATGCTTTTGGTCTAATGCATGGCGTAATCAACGCTACGCCACATTTAGCCATTGCATCTCAAAAGTCTTTGAGTCCACTTTCAAGATCAGCCATGTCTTCACCTGCTTCAGCACATAATAAGCAAAAGGGCAAATCACAAGAAATGAATTCTAAACAGACTTCTTTCAACAAGAAGTTGATGAACGAGGTCTTCTGTTTCGGTGCTCAAGGCCTGGCCGTGGAAGAGTCCATCAGCACATATACACGGCCAATGCAGAGTCTAAAGCATGTTAGTTCACTAACTACTTAATCTTATAGTAAAGTTCAGATCATTTTCTTATTCATATATGTGTGTAACTATATCTATGCTCTTTATCCTGATGTTCTGGTTTAAATGTTCGAACGATTTTATGAAAGAGCCAGGTCCTCAGAACACAGATTGTTTGTAAGCCTTCTGTATTATAGCTATAATACAATTTTTTTCATAATCTTCTACAAAGCTTGTAGGGATGAACAATTTGTTGTTTTTTCTTATGATCGTATCCTTTTCTGTATTTTCCTGCATGAACGTTTGATTATGTGTGTAAGGGTTTCTCTTAGTTTGATTCTAAAAGCAGTTTGAGAAGCAAGAAAATACCTGAAATCGTGATAAGGTGAAAATATGACACCACTTTACCAAGATAGGCCTATTGTTTTGAGATTATTGATTTGGTAATGTTAGTGCTGATTGTATAGTACTTTCTTTTACTATAAAATTTGCTGTCATGGTTATTTAACCCATTTGACGATAAATATGTAGTGTGTCAAATTAGCTGCATTTTTTTTTAGCATAATCTTTTCGCATTTTATCTTTTAACACAATTTTATTTGTTTCCATTACAGTCAAGGTCGTGAGATCTTCTTGAAGACTGAAATCCACATGGAATGAAAGTTTTGGAGTCAAGGCAGATTCTTTTGCTGTAGAGTTTCTTTTGTATTTATATTTGTATGGTTAGCAAGATTCCAGTGACAGTTATTGAGAGAAATAACAGGTGAGACCACTAAAAATGGTCATTACTTATCCCTAAACAGAAGCTTGCTATTTATAGATTTTCTTCAATACATTCACCGTGTTTCTATATCAAAACTTGGCCCCAATTCAACTGTGGAAACATATGGATTTTGTGGTCTGAGAATCCTTAAAAAAAAACTTTGTATGCTTATCTCTTTTCATATATATGTATATATATGATCTTTGCATTCTCTATCACTTATCACTACACACTAGTATATCGTTTGTTATAGGATTCAAGAACAGTTTGTTGTGTTGGGTCTATCAGTTTGATTGAGAAACAATGTCAGCTCCAAGCAACAATAATACCAACATTAATGTCGATGACTGGCTCCCGATCACATCAGACCGTAGTGCAAAATGGTGGTACTCGGCTTTCCACAATGTCACTGCCATGGTAGGAGCCGGAGTCCTCAGCCTTCCCTACGCAATGGCTCATCTTGGATGGTACGTAATGTTGCACCCATCTTCTAGTTCTGTTTCTTGAGTTTTGTCAATATTTATCATCGTATCTTACAAGTACAAAAATGAATCAATTATTTTGCAAAAAAAAAAAAAATTAAAAAAAAATGAACCAATTGATTCATTTTTAGGGGTCCTGGGGTGGTGATACTTGTAATGTCGTGGATTATCACCTTGTACACTCTATGGCAAATGGTTGAGATGCATGAAATGGTTCCCGGGAAAAGATTCGATAGGTACCATGAGTTAGGCCAGTATGCGTTTGGTGAGAGGTTAGGGCTATGGATTGTGGTTCCTCAACAGTTAGTTGTTGAAGTTGGTGTAAATATAGTGTACATGGTCACCGGAGGAAAATCTCTGAAGAAGGTTCATGATGTGATTTGTCCGGAATGCAAAGATATCAGGCTCACTTACTTTATCTTGATATTCGCTTCTGTACACTTCGTGCTCTCTCATCTCCCCAACTTCAACTCCATTTCCGCAGTCTCCCTTGCCGCAGCAGTCATGTCATTGAGGTAAAATACTCTTACGAACGTTAAACATGATCATGCTATCATAAACATGAATTCATTAAAAAAAGGAATATTTTGAATTCTAGGTGTTCAGTTTTGATGAAGAATTCTGTACTCGTGTCATTTGTGTTTGCAGTTACTCTACTATTGGTTGGGTTGCGGCTGCTAAGAAAGGAGTTATGCCAGATGTGGACTATAGCTACAAGGAAAAAACTACTGTCGGAATAGTTTTCAACTTCTTTACTGGTTTGGGAGATGTAGCCTTTGCCTACGCCGGACACAACGTGGTATTGGAGATTCAAGCAACACTGCCTTCCACCCCCGAAAAGCCTTCCAAGGTACCTATGTGGAGTGGGGTCGTCGTAGCATATATTATAGTTGCCATATGCTACTTCCCCGTTGCCCTTATCGGGTACTATGTTTTCGGGAACAAAGTTGAGGACAACATCTTGATTAGTTTGGAGAGACCGGTTTGGCTCATTGCAACGGCTAACATGTTCGTTGTAATCCATGTCATTGGAAGCTACCAGGTACACTATTAATTCATCATGGTTTGATTTTGTCCAGCATTCGATATATGATATAATTTTACTGGTGGGAAACTGCAGATATTCGCTATCCCAGTGTTTGACATGTTGGAGACTTTCTTGATCAAGAAGCTTAAGTTCACGCCTTCTTTCAAGATGCGCTTTATTGTCCGTAACTTATATGTCGGTAAGTAACTACGCTTACTTGCGCTGGTGAGAGCCTCGTGCACTAAACTGATAGTCTGAATTGTTTTTCTTCGGTTGCAGCATTCACAATGCTCATTGGTATGATGTTGCCTTTCTTTGGTGGCCTTCTTGGTTTCTTCGGAGGATTTGCTTTTGCCCCAACAACATACTATGTAAGTTTAATAGTACTCTTTTGTTCTTCTTTTTGCCTCTACTTTGCATGCAGTAGAATACTAATTGCTAAGGAATCTCACATTTAAATAACGTGAAGTTAGTCAACACTTGAAATAATAGTTGAGGCTTTCGCATATCAGCCTAAGTTTAGGGTTTTGAATTAGAATTTGACATGGTATCAAAGCTAGAATGTGAAGTCGTTCACTTGAAATACAAGTTGGGCACTCCACTTATCAGGTTATGTTTTTGTTTTGAAGTTAAGTTTAACATGGTATTAGAGATGGTTATGTTGGGCTAGTGACCAGCCTGTCATGCCTCCCGACTTGAGTCATCTTTCCACATGTAAGGTTCGTTCTCTCTTTTCTAGCTTGCATGCGAGAGGGTTGTTAAGAAATCCCTCCCGACTTAAGTCCATTTATTTACGTGCGGGGTTTGTTCTCTCTTATCCACACTGTAAGTGAGGGTGAGTGTTAAGGAATCTCGTATCGAAAGAATGATGTCAATCACCACTTGAAATACTGGTTGAGCCCCCCACCTATGAACTTAAGTTTTGAGGTTGGAATCAAGTTTAACATGATATCAAGCCGTTTTGTTGGACCTAGTGACCCGTTTGTCTTGTCTGCCGACTTAATTCCACCCATCCACGTGCATAGTCCGTTCTCTTTTGTCCAAATTGCATATGAGGGGAGTGTTAAGAAATCTCATGACGAAATAATGAGACGTTAGTCTTGAAATACTAGTTGGGCCCTCTACTTTTCACGGGTTGGAGTGAAGTTTAACACATATAAATGTCTTGCCAATTCTTTTCAGCTTCCATGCATCATGTGGCTGACAATCTACAAGCCCAAACGATTCGGCTTATCTTGGACGTTAAATTGGGTAAGCTTAACTTAACCATGCTCGTATTCTCTATGTCGGGTTTTCTAAGGTTGATGATCATTTTTTTTTTCGGATTCTGGCACGATCACAGTTCTGCATCGTGGTTGGGGTCACGCTGATGATTCTATCACCCATCGGGGCACTGAGGTCTCTCATCATTCAGTCCAAGAACTACAAGCTCTTCTCGTGAGAAAAGAAGAAAAAAAACTGTCCTCGGCTCATCAATAAACTGCTGTCAAAGGTTGTCTGAAAATGTGATGAGCTCAAGAGTTGAGGACAATGTGGTGATTCTTGTGGAGTTTCTGCAAATATGTTTAGTCCTTTTTTTAATCTACAACATATTGTTGAATCCCTGAGAAGTTTTTGCTGAGGGATTGGATTCTATGGTGTTTTCTTCATTGTCCTCACTTTGTAATTATTCATTTGTTCAATACATTTGTTTTGTTCTAGTGTTAATAGCTTGCCCTTTTATCCATGATAAAAGTTTTCTAACATAGAAATAAGGTTTACATTGTTACTTTCATCATGATTCACAAGTAGACTTGGCAATTCGGGCTGCAGATTTGAAGCGGGTCGGGCTGAAAATATCACGGGGTATATACTTTGCAACTTTTTACTTGTCTAACCTTTCATCAACTACAGTCGCTTCCTAATTTTGATGTAAGAAGAGTTCATTAATTGAATCGCAATTAAATCCGACAATTTGGACCTAAATCTAAAAACACCTGAAACTTGATTGGATTTTTTTTTTAGGTTTGGGCTACATAAAATTGGTGCGATCAATTTTTGGCTTAACCCGATCCAACGTTTAGGCCGAAACATGTATCTCAAACTAGTCTGCATTCCCTTTTTGATTGAATTCAAACTTTATTTCTTAAAATATAGTTTGAATTTAAACCCGAATTGCCGTCTCTAATTTTGAATGGGTAAATCCTAAACCAGAAAAGCAGTTATTATTTTGTTGGAATACCACTACGAAACGGTGCGTTTTGTTGTCTACACAGTACACACTCCGCTTTGCAAATTAAGATGCTAGAAGAGCAGGGGCAAAACAGTAACTACACGTGAAGAAAAGACACCTTATAAATTGCCCTCAAAGCACAATTTTCCCGCCATTTCTCTGCGAACCGCCGAACTGGTAAGTGGTGGATAGAGAAAAACCCTAGGCCTCGAAGCAGCCATGGAAGAGGCGCTCCGATCAGAGTTCAGGCAGAGCGGCTTCGAAGTTGAAGACGAAGAAGAGGTTCTCAAGAAATGTGAGTAAATCTTGTTTCTGTTCCCTTTTTGCCCTCGAATCTCGTTCCAATTTTCAGAAATTGATGTCACTGTTTGGTTCGAATCTGTCAGGTCATACGTTCTGTATAAACTACGATCTGAAGCCCTCCGATCTAGTTTCAAGCTGGGAAGTTTACTATCTCAACAGGTTGTTCACTACGTTTTTCCGTGAAATTTAGATTAGTAGCTTAATTTTAGAGTTTGGAGTTATTGTCTGTTTGGATGCTCAGAAAACAAGCAGTCCGTTGATACAATTTAGTAAAATGAGAGAAAATATATATTTCAATTAGTTAAGTCTGTTGTTTGTTTTTGGGATTTAGAATTCTTTTCTGCTTGGAGTATAAGAAAATAGCAGTCTATGTAAATAATTTAGTAAAAGGAGAAAGAAAAATAAATTTCAGTTAGTTAAGTAAGTAACTAATTTAGCATTTTTTTTTTTCCTGTTTGGATGCTGAGAAAATAAGCAGTATGTGGAAATACTTTCTGCTTGGATTATAAGAAAATAGCAGTCTGTAAATAATTTAGTAAAAGGAGAAAGAAAAATATATTTCAGTTAGTTAAGTAAGTAGCTTAATTTAGCATTTCGATTTGTTTTCTGTTTGGGTGCTGAGAGAATAAGCAGCATGTGGAAATACTTTAGTAAAAGGAGAGATAAAATATATATTTGAATTAGTTAAGTTTGCTGCTCATTGTTGTGATACAGATTTTGAATGTGCTTTTGTTTAGGAAATTTGGTTATGGATTTCTTGATGTTTTATGGTTCATTAACTTCATTTTGGAAATGAATATGTGATAGACAATTGAATGAACCAATTGTACAAAATGATCAAATGGAGGGGTTCTTGCTTCACCTACAAAACGACCAGAAAGAAGCAATTATAAAGGAGGAACCAGGGTTGCATATATACTCCAGTAAAGATGTGGACATGTAAGCACTCATCATAGTTTCTATAGTTTTGATTTACTTATTTACTATTTTACGTAATTTTTTCTTGCATTTGTTTGTGGGTTAGCACATGATGGTAATGCAATTCTCCTAAAACAGTAGCATTTGATTGTTGACAAAACCCTACTCACATTTTTCTGAGTGACATTTGTATTTAAAGACTATCCATTTCCACATGAAGGTATATTGTTCAATGTAATAAGTATTCTAGTGGGCTCTAACTGCTCAGTTCACTACATGGGATAGGAGTTGGCAATTTGAACCCGAAACCCGCCCCACAGTTTTTTGGGGTTGAAGTTGCATAAAAGAGAGTCAATCAATTTTTGAGTCGGATCAGGTTTGCCTATAGAGAATTGCGGACTGGTTTGGGGTTAGACCTTTTCAACTCTGCCCGATACCTGAATTACCAGCTCTACTAGCTGAAGGATGTGCTTAATAATATTCAGACTGGTTGATAGAATGTTGAGTCAACTATTGCAATGAACAATATATATTTAAGTGCAAATTTGAGCATTGAGCAACACTAATTCTTGTAGTGCAAATGACATTTACAAATCTCTTATTTAGGATTTTGAATGATGATCATGAAGAGGCAACAGAAGACGTTCCTGGCACTCCGAAGGACAGTACCAAGAAGCTGTATTCTGAATCATTTGATTCAGCGAATAAAACAAATGGGAATGGCTATTCGTCGATGAAGCCATCCAAACTTGTGACTCCCTTTGGCCAACGGATAGATAAGTTTGTAGTGAAATTCAGCATCAATAATGTACCTGATGTAGATAATGCAAATAATGAGCAAGATCATGAGAACTTTGAGGATGACATTATTAAGAGAGTTCAACCCCGCAAGAGGTGTTCTTTGGTGGTTCATGGATCAGGACCTGAACCAGGTTGCAGATTCATGTATGATAGGATTGAAGACAAGGTACATAATACTTTTCACAGCGATGCATGTTTTTTCACTTCACCTCCATGTATAGTTTCTTCTCACATAAATTTTCTCTAATGTAGTTTAATGCGCTAGAAGATCGGATCAGAAAGCATGCTACAACACTGGTTGCTTCTGGCCTGTATGAAGAACCAGTGGATCCTACAATCGCTTCACATGTAATTTGACTTCTCTCTCTCTCTCTCTCTCTCTCTCATGCACACACATACACACAGTAATCCCATACGCATAACTTATAAATTCCACCTCAACAACTTTTATTTACTTATTCGTGCATAAATTTACTGGATCTGAGGCCATCTAACTTACTTACCATTCAAAGCAATAATATTGTATCATGGTATAAACCTGCATGTCTGGGCATCTTATTGAATCTATTTTCTTTCAGAAAAGTATATTTGCAGTTGGCATGATCTGTTGTGATGGAGAAGGTCGTTTAAATGAGAAGTCTACATTGTTGCAAAGCAGGTAAAAGATCCTCGTAGTACTTTAACCACTCATGTATGTGGCTGGGAGATAGAAAATGTACTCACAGACAAGGCAACATTTGAGATACAACAATGGAGCCTTAAATGTATGGGTATCAATTTGCGAATTACTGATAAAAAAAATAGGTTCTCGCATACTGAAGTTCACTAATCACCCATTCTAGTCCTTCACTCAATTGTTTGCATGGAAAATACCTTTGTTGTCATGATCTGCTTCATGTTGTGTTCGTATGGGAAAGGCAGGGCCTTGATGTCTTGATTATTAGGATTTTAGGATTGTCTTGATTAGTTTATGGTTTTGGTCTAAAAGCACTTTGAATGGGCATTCACATACTTAATGCTTGACCAATTACCTTTGTCTGATATTTTAACAAGTTACTACTATTTATCCTACCTGCTGTCATGAGTTCCAATCCTTTGAGTTCTGACAGTGTTGAGCATTCTGGAGGACAGCGTGTTCGTCTAGATTTACAAAAGTTGAAGCAGTATTCCATTTTCCCGGGTCAGGTAATATGAAATAGAAATCAAATCATGTTTTTCAATCATACGGTGAATTATACTTCTCACTTAAAGTTTAACATGCAAGAACTGTATTCACAGATAGTAGGTGTTCGAGGGGACAATCCTAGTGGACATTGTTTGATTGCATCAGAAATGGTTGATTGTTTTCCTTTGCCTGATTCTGCTGATACCAATTTGCGTCCTGCAAAGAAGCAAGCTTTGGATCAGGAGGATCCATCAACTGATTTGACATGTATGCCAGAAGAGCTATCAGTGGTGTGTAAACTTGCATATGAATTATTAGATAAGCTGCAATGCTAAATTAACTTACTTTCTTCTTCCAAACTGGCTTCATAACCACAAATATGTGCATTTGTTTGGGCATTGGCTTCTTTGAACCATGCATATTGTGAAGACCATAGACCTGACTGGGATATATAATATTATAGGTGTGAGCTTTCGAAGAAACCCTGAGAAGGCTTTCATAATGTTGAAATAAGATACAGATGATTTTATAAAGTATGCTCATAATGCATCACCGTGAAATAAATCAGTTGAAGGCTCATAAAGTAGGTATGAATGTTCAAGAAGACATAAATTTTAGCATTTGATAGAAGCTTTCTCATTTTTGCAAAGTCGGTTTAGACTTTGAACACAAACGACTGAAAAATCCCTAGTGATTTTATAATTTAGTATCCTAAAAGGGGTGGTTAGGGCAGGGCTAAGTTAATACATGACTTGGCAAAGGGGATAATGTTAAATAGGATGGAGTGGAAGAGAATATGAAAAGAAATTTTGATGGAGTTTTGCTAAAGATTTATGTAGTTGGCCTCAATGTTCTTTGGTAAATGACTTGGTTGTTGTAACTATTCAATGCACTCTCTTCACCTCTGCAAGTAATTTACACTTTGTATTTGAGCAGATCATTGCAGCGGGCCCTTACACTACAACAGACAATCTATTGTTTGAACCTCTGACTGAACTGCTAGCATATGCTAGGAGAAAGCTCCCTCAGTTGCTTATACTGGTAAGAAACCGCTATTCTTCATTTCAATGATTGTAAAAATGTCTGTCTACTGACTGATTTGGGTAGTCTCTTCTCATCACTCTGATTTTTTTCAGCTAGGACCCTTCATTGATTCTGAGCATCCAGAGATTAGGAAGGGAACTATTGACCATAGCTATGAGGAAGTATTTCGTCTGGAAGTTCTCAGAAGGGTATCTTTCTTGAAAGATGGCGTTTTTAAGGATAAAACTGCTTATGTTTCTTCGAGTTTAATTTCATCTTAATTTTACAGTTGCAAGATTACGTGGAATATATGGGAAGCGCTGCGCGTGTGATTCTCATGCCATCTATACGTGATGCTAACCATGATTTTGTTTACCCCCAGGTTAGTATTGTTAATTTACATCAAACTAACTTCCCACTCAATTAAGCATCATTTGCCGGAGAAGTATACAACTACATTTGAACAACTTTATCTTTGGATTTGCAGCCTCCTTTTGATATTCAACCGTCTGATCTCAAACATCAGGTACACAAGTTGTATGATATAAATTCATATTTTGAGCTGTTGGGCTCCTATTTGTTAAATGCTCAATAGTCACAGCTACTGATTTATAATGATACTGTATTGTCAGATAACCAGTCTCACGAATCCCGGGACTTTTGAGGCAAACCAGGTATAGAATTTTGAATCTATAGTCGTATTAGGATTGCTCAAACTCATTGCTATCCTTTGTTTGTGCTTGTTGCTCATTTATATACTGTAATTCTCTATTCACAATTTTCACTTCTCTCAACCTCCAAAAAGTTCAGATTATTTATTTTATTTTTTTTGACGAATGAGAATGCTTGAGATGATAGCAGGAGTTGCTTTCATTCACATTTTGGTATGGTTATTCAGGTCAAGATAGGTTGTTGCACTGTGGATATTCTCAAACAGCTTAGTGGAGAAGAGATTTCACGAAACCCGGTAGATGGCATACCCAGTGATCGCATGAGTAGGCTTGCAAACCATATTCTTAGTCAACGCAGGCATGCTCAGATTTTCTTGGTTGTGTTTTGTTCACTTAGTATCATTAGATCCAAATGATCTAATTGTGTGTGCTTTTTTAAATGAATCAGCTTTTATCCTCTATATCCACCAGCAGAAGGCGTTCCGATAGATTTTTCACTTGCTCCTGAAGCTCTTCGTATTTCTTCAGTTCCAGATATTCTAATACTCCCTTCAGATGTCAAATACTTTGTAAAGGTAAATTTGTACATAATTGTTTCTTGTTGGTTACAGTTTCAGCATCTCAGGAACTGTAGCTACATATATGCCAGATTCTTGAAATGCATAGATTACACCAATTCTAGAATCATTCTGGTGTCTGCATCTCAGGAATCAATCATAGCTAAATACCTGATTCTCGTAATGTGTCTAATGCACCTATTCTAGAATCATTCTAGTGTGTGCATCTCAGAAACCATAGCTACATATAGTGCTAACACCAATACTAGAATTGATTCTAGCTTCTTTATTTCATGGCTCATAGCTACATAGAGAGCTTGCAAATCGGACACAACACAAAATTAGCGTGTTTCAGCTCACACACTTTCTAATCGTGTCGTGTTCGTGTTTAGGCCTCCAAAACCACACGATTAATCAATCGTGTTGTGACACATGATTCTCACAACACGCCCAACATGCACCCTTAAGGGTATAATTGTAAATTAATCGTAATAGCGTGCCAAGCGTGTAGGGTCGTGCCGTACCAAACGTGTTGGTTCTATCGTGTCTACACGTCCCGTTTAGTTATTGTGTGTAGACTCATTTAGTTACTGTGTTAAACATCTCATGTTCATGTTGTGTTTACAAACCTGTCGTGTTTGTTTTTAACCGTTCTGCACGACACGAACGCGATTCTCAAACTGTATCTTTTATACACCAAATCTAGAATAGATTCTAGTTTCTGCATCTCGGGAATCATAACTAAATACCAGATTCTCAATATACATACAATGCACCGATTCTAGAATCAATCGCTTTAACTTCAACAACTAATTCTGAAATTAGTTGCGGCATTGCTCTCTTACTGGCACAGGTGTTGAATCTTGGAGGAAGAAGCGAAGGAGAAAAGGAAGCAAAGTGCATTTGTGTGAACCCGGGAAGACTATCCCGCGGAGAAGGAGGCGGTAGCTTCGTGGAGCTCAACTACTATGGCAGTCCCGACACCACAAATGCTTCAGTTATCAGCATATAATCCCCCAAGCATGTCGACATGTAATTAAAGATCAAATACAGACTGCAAAGGTATGTGCTCTTCACTTATGAAAGAAATGTCATTATATAACACCAGAGATCAATTAGACTTTCCCGCCACAGTTAAATGCAGTGAAGTATAATGTAAGAATAGTTATATTTCATAATTTTATATCTACCGTAATAAACATGTTGGGGATGCTTTTCTTTTATTTCTAACCTCAATTGTAAAACAATTTGTATTTTCCAACTAACTGTCAGTGGCATGTTCAGAAATTTTGAAGTCAATTTTTTTTGTTACATTTCGGAGAAAAATATTTTCCTGCACAATTGGCTCAAATCAAAGAGAATTTGGTAACTGTATTATAATTAAATGCTAATTGTGAAAAAAAGAAGAGAGTTTCGGAACAAACCTTGGTTATGCTATGATGACAAAATACAAATAGAAATAAAATGGTAAGTTTATATTTGTGGGTTTGTGCTTTAAACAACTATTGCACACCTCCCTCCCTTCTTCATTTTAGTTATAAAAAAAACATATGCTTCACTGAATATTCCTTGAAAACCCGAATTGGTGTTTTATTATATAGAGCCGCTCTTCATCTTAAGCCGAAAACTGCCTAGCAGAGTTAGAGATTGTTGATCTTACATAACCATCCCTCCATCAATGGTCAACACCTGCACGACACCAATACGTAATTAACAACCCAAGTGCAACTAAGTTGATATTTTAACATAGAATTCGCTGTTCCTAAGGTCTTTGTGAGATTCGGAGAGTTAATATCAACACACAACTGTGACCTCGAGAGCACAAGTAGTGTAGGCAATTTGTGTACACGTTGAATAATCATGTTGGAGCGTTGTTTCGTGTCGGCTTTACTTAAACGAGATATGAGGTGAACCTCAAGTGCACTAAGTTAGATTTAAGCACATAATTACCCGTTCTTACGGTCCACAAATTGTGAAAAAGATATCTCGTTACTGGGCTCCATCTTATAAGGGGCGGTCCTCGAGAGATTTACCCCCGTGAACATATCTTGTAACAAACTTATTATAGGGATGCTATTGCCAATTGGTAATTAATACATAATTAACTTCCTAAATAGGAAATAGTAGAGGACACTCGAGGGAGTATTTGTCTTCAAGCATATTGTTCTATGACTCAAACCGTGACATCGAGGTCGTAAGACAACAACCTTATCAAACTCCATCTCAAAAGGTCGGGTCACATGTCTTGTCAGGTCCAGTGCAGGTTTGTCCAACCTGATCCGCAGTTTTCCTAGGAACACTCAACCCAAAACCCACACATTTTCGGGTTAGGTTTCGGGTTCAAATTGTCAGCTCTATTTCAAGGTCACAAGGAAACAACCTTACTATCGCGCCAAGGCTCAGCAGCAACTACTACTAGGAAAGTCATGCCTCCTTGC
The DNA here is from genome assembly GCA_036897465.1 of Pelargonium australe. NCBI lineage: Eukaryota > Viridiplantae > Streptophyta > Magnoliopsida > Geraniales > Geraniaceae > Pelargonium > Pelargonium australe. The sequence continues at coordinate 16,448 of JAYMTH010000379.1, forward strand.
AGCATGGCCTAGTTTATGGGTTTCTCTAGTAGAACCTTACCACACAAATAGAGTAAAATGACAGAACTCTTACCTGTCCAGTGATGTAACTAGATGCGGGATTAAGGGCCAAAAATTCCACCAGTCCGGCAACTTCTTCTGGTTGGCCGTACCTTCCTGCATGCATAATAAGAATTATGAGTCCCTGTGTTCAGTACAATGCAATAATGAATATAAAATATCAGTACATGAAGATCCTCATTTATGAAACATCTACTCACCTAAGGGGATAGTCTGCAAGATTTTCTTCTCCACGTCTTCCCCGAGTTTGGCGGTCATATCAGAAGCGATGAACCCTGGGGCAATAGCATTAACCTGGAAGGATTCTCCATTAGAGTTTATTTGAATACAGGCATCTCCGAATGGATCCAACAAGAAAATAAATACTGCATCTCTGGAAACTCACATTGATCTTTCTGCTTGCGTACTCCTTGGCAACAGACTTTGTCAGGCCAATAACCCCTGCTTTTGCAGCACTGTAGTTGGCTTGACCAACGTTGCCCACCAAACCAACAACGGATGCAATATTGATAATCCTTCCCTAGAAAACAGAAGTTCGATGAGACGGGACGAAAGAGTAAAAGCAACAATCAACTGTGTCACAAGTCTTGTTTGATTTGTTAACTTTTAGCAGCGAGAGAGTTGACAGTATCCAGAATTTATACAATTGCTAGCCATATAAAATCGAAGGACACTATAAAACATTGTGTGCTTGCACATTCAAGGAAATGTCATCTGAAAATGAGGGGTTTTATGATTGCTAACCAAATAAAATCGGACACTCTAAAACATTGCCTGCATGCACATGCAAGGAATGCCATCTGAAAATTTGGTCTCCTTGCATCTAAAAACTTGGTAAAATCCCATGTTGAGATATTTTGGATATACAATCCTACAAAGATTATAGATGAGGGATTCTGGAAATTTTGTATTTTTACCTTTGCTAACCAAATAAAATAGGACACTTAATTTTTTTTTTTTTTTGCGAGGAGGGATGCTGAAGAAAGACATGTGAACAAATAACATAGAGTAGGAAGCCAAATCCACTGCAATGGAGACCAAAGGAGGAGGCAACACAATTGGGCCAAGGCCCGGGTCAAAACCTGACCTGTTAGATTTAAATAGTTTGATTTGGGCTACAGACAGACTTGAGTCTCCCACACTAAAGGGTAAAACTTATTAGTAGGGTTCGGTTTGCAACTTTATACTTCCCTTACTATTTCATCATTTTTCAATAGACTTTTCATCACAAACAGTCAAACATGGCAGGTAAGAAGACCAAGGGGCTTAAGAATGTAGGTCATATTTGTTTACTTATGAGCACCGAGTTACCTTTTTCTTCTTCATCATAATCTTGGCAGCTGCCTGCAGATAACATAATATTCAGTTCCAGATCCAATAAGAAGCTTGAAGCAACCACATAATATTCAGTTCCAGATCCAATAAGAAGCTTGAAGTAACCACTTAAATAAGTTAGATACAGTCAGGTCTCAAATATACAAACCTGTATACAAAGGAATACACCTGTGAGATTCAGATCAATAACATCCTGCCATTGTTGTTTTTTCATCCTCATCAACAAACCATCTCGGGTAATGCCTGAAACCATGACAAGTGAATTAGAAGCTAAAAGCGGCATATAACAACTAAATAAATAGTAAGTGCAGTTTGAATAACCTGCATTGTTGATCAATACGTCAATGGTTCCCCATTTATCAACTGCCTGTACAAGTGAGAATCATGGAACATATCAATAAATAGCAAGATATTAATCTAATATAATCAGAATAAATAACAGTATCTCACAGCTTTCATCATGGCTTCCACATCAGCTTCTTTTGAAACATCTCCCCCGAAAATAATAGCCTCACCACCACAAGCCTCTATCTGGAAGAGGTTATAATGTAAACAATTATTAGTGACTACCTACACAACATCTGCATTACAGAGCCACCTAACCCAAGAAAAATAATCTCCTTATATATACACACACACACACACACACACACACACACACATTTTCATGTCATTTTTATAATAAAAAGATAAAAGTATAAGCCATTGATAACCTCTTTTGAAACTTCCTCTGCCTCCTTTGATGACCTAGCATAATTAACCAGGACCTGAAACAGTGAAATCCAAACTATTCAAGGCAAAATTCGAAAGGTATATATGTTGCAACTTACTACGACACGTCGACATTGGCAGTACAATGATATGTGTCCAGATTCAACACATGTTTACATACAAGAACACAAACTTTTGCCATCCAAAAACAAAACAATTAAATGTCTTCTTTTACTGACCAAAGTAAGCTTCTCTATATCAGGCACCATCGATGCAAAATAAAAATAAAAATAGCAAACAGCACCATAATGATTATTAGGATAACCCTCGAGGGCCAAATCCACACTGTCCTTATATTTGGGTGGGTGCCAGGCCTCATCTATAGTGTTTATATCATATATGTAAGGATCACAAGTTCAGTTTTGCTACTGGAGGGGCGGTTCCTAATACCTCGCCAAACAATATGTAACCTTATTTAAGTATTGACTGGGAACATCTGAACTGATCTAAAGCAGATGGCATGTTTACATCACCAAGAGATTGAGAAATATTGAAGACCCACAAACCTTACAGCCTGCTTTCCCCAAGGTCAAAGCGACTGCTTTACCAATACCTCTAGAGGCTCCCGTCACAACAACAACAGGAGCTTCTACATTTTTTGCAGTCTCCACACTTGCTCGTTCCACAGTGGCAACTTGAGTTCTCACACCTGCATGTGCCAGTACAACCAATGAGATCAGATATTTGGCGATGTCTCAAGTAACAATAAGCCATCATCTATAGGAACTAAAAGAAGTGTTGTATACTAAATTCCCCGTCAATGTCAAGTGCAAGACATGCCTAACACCAAAAGAAGAAGCTAAAATACATTAATTCTAGACCATAATTCAAAGCTAATCACCACGATATCAGCATAGCATGATTGAAACCAAAGAAGCTAACATCTCAAAATCTTCTCAAACCTGCTATCTAGACAATCCCTCTCCCTTATCACCGTAATTCTCTAACCGTTCATTTTGCTCTTAAAACAGACAAGAAGCTGCAAGATATTATATATAATATCTCAATTGCAACAAATATTAAGTTCTTGTTAGAATTTTTTTGGCAACTATACAGGACACGACACAATACGGATGAAGCGACACAAAAATTTTATAAAACAGAGTCCGACACATATATCCGAAGATTGTCTGAGCCTCGGATAGACAGATACACACAGGTCTATACGTTGAGAAGACGGGAGTGTCCATGAATCTCAGAGCTACACACAAACTATGCAAGTAATTTCTGAAACATCCTTTATCTAGAACTGCCAAAACATTGCATCACAAAGACGATGTACTCTTCACAAAAATGCAACACTCAAAAGATTCCACAGAACATGCTCACTATTTCCCTAACAATCCTCAAACATTCAATAATCACTACAGCCACATTTAAAAACCACCATAGCAACAGCTTCAATCAAAACAACAATTACGCATAGAAAGTAACGAAATCAATACCGGAAGAAGCAAGCACGCTCTTCGATCTGCATTGGAGGCCTAGCCGAGGCATCGAAGGAGCGGATCGAGCTCCGCAAGAAACCGAGTAGCATTTCCGAAAATGAGCCACTCTCGAAACTCCGGAACTCGCGAAATTCGCGGAAATAACGACGGATTTTAGCGCGGCGACGTTGGATCCGGCGGTAGCAGCCATGGCAGCTCCAAATATGCTCTCCTTGCAGCAACAAAATCAGCGAAGAAGAAGAAATTCGAGGACAGAAACGAAATTGAAGCTCACAAACAGTTACAAATCTTTGCTTTGTAAAGCAAAACAGAAGAAAAAATGTTGTTCGCGTTTTGGTTGTTTTTTGTGTTTGTAGCTTGGAAAGCTCCGAGAACTGTTGTAATGGCGATGATTGCGAAGTGAAGTGTGCGGTTTTATTTGTGTGAGGAATGTGTTTTACTTTGTAGTAAATGGATTTGCACCTGTTGTTGGGTTTAATTACCATATGGCCACTATGTTTTCCAACAATATTTAGTTGAGGCACTCGCATCCTGGATAGAGATAACTATTTGAACTTGAAAACTGAACTGCGATTTTATGAGTTTAAGGTTGAATAAAAAATATAATATATTCTTTTTTATTCAACCTTAAACTCATAAAAAATATAATATATTCGTTGGTCCAGTGGTGCCAGGGGCTGGACTTTGGTAGGACGGACCACGGTTCGATCCCCCACAGCCGCGATTGGGAGGAGCGCAAAACCTTAATCCCGGGACCAACTTCGAATGAGATCAGTTTGAGTATGGTAAAACGGCTTAAATGTGTGTCAACCGCCAATGACGCGGGCCCTCTCAAAAAACACATGGTTTAACCCAGAAAAAGAAATACAAGTTTACCTCATAAACAATGCCCATTCCATGATTGGTCTCTACGTATATTGACACCAAGGTTTGTGTAACTGCATTTGAATGACCTTGTATATATATATAACAATTATGATTAGCGTATTTGATTTGCTAAGTTCATAAATACTAAAACATATAGCATTACAATATGGATATTATAAACTAAAATTACTATCATAACTTTTCACACCCTTCTTTTGATGTAAGTTTTCTTCGTTTGCTTCAATACGGTGTCATTTTAGCTTTTCTGATGGTTTTATGCTTCCGCCGATGGCTGAAGTTGAAATCAGTTATGCTTGGTGTTTCGATGGTACCTTCAGACTATGCTTCTTTATCATGTGCTGGTTGCAAATCAGATATACCACAATTGTTTGTCACTTCACTTTGTTCATTGCATTTATTCATTGATCAGGATTGACGTTTTCAAATTTTTAACTCCTCTTCTAGTGGCTTTGATTTTATGGATATGTAAAAAAAAAAAATCGGGGTCGTTTCGACGTCGTTTAGAACATCGATTAATAGAAAAACGACGTGCATCGTCGATTCTAAATAGATTGGATTTGGACCGATTATCGACCGATGAAGATGAAATTTGGTACGTGTGATCTATTTGTGGTAACGGAAATATCCAATGGAATGGATTTTAACAAAAATGAATACGACATGCGGCTACAAAATGTGCAGTAGTACTTGTCTAGAAAAGATTTATAAACTAGTAGTAAGTAGGGTTGTAGAGACCACTAATGTTTTGGGGTTTGATTTAAATTTTTTCAGAGAACCCTATGTGTAGATTATATGATCTAAGTGTTGTGCGGAAAATTTGGGGACATTTCGACATCGTTTTGACCTTTGATCGTGAAAAAAAACGACGTGGACCGTCGATTTTAAATAAGTTAGATTTAGACTGATTATCGACCGATGGAGATGAAATTCGGCACGTATGATCTATTTGTGGTAACAAAAATATCCAATGGAACAGATTTTAACAAAAACGAATACGACATGCGGCTACACAACGCGCACTATAGTACTTGGCTAGAAAAGTTTCCAAGTAGTAGTAAGTAGGGTTGTAGAGACCACTAATG
>JAYMTH010000380.1:0-22022 GCA_036897465.1 Pelargonium australe
AGTATTTTTTCTCAAAAAAATGTCTATAGACAATTGATATAGACTTTAAGTAGAGTTACCAAACAAGGCCTTAAAAGTGGTGTAAAAAAATGGGAACATTAATTCGAGGTGATTTTAGTTTTGGTTAATAATACTGATAATTACATAGTACTATTATGCACTTGTCATGTTTCGAAATGGATACTCATAATTTTTATTTTGTAACTTCAGAATATGTACTTTGAAATATATTTTTATCTATTTCGTCATTTATCTTCTTTTTTTTTTGTTTATACCATGGGTTTCTCGAGAGGGCCCGCACATTGGCGGTAGACACTTTTAAACTGTTTTACCACACCCAGACTAATCCTCATTCGAGGTTTGTTCACAGTTAAAACCTTCACCTATCCCCATGGGTGTGTTGAGCGGGGATCGAACGCAAACGCTATTCTCACTCACGCAGCCTGTGTTGCCAACTGCGCCACTACCCTTGGGTCGTCATTTATCTTTGACAAAATATAAAAATATGCCAAATTTAAATTAGTCAATTGTAAAAGGTGACAAATATATGATAGTATAAAGTTGCAATATATATAATAACAAGAATGGAAAAATTGGCATGAAGTTGTCTGAAATCACCTCGAAAAGTCTTAGAGGGGCCATGTCGTTAATAGGGATGGCCATGAATTGGGGAAAACCCGCAAATACCCGCCCCGTGTAGGGCGGGGAATCACCGCTTAAGCAGGTAATGTGGATGGGGATGAGAAATAAAATAGTCCCCATGCAGGGAACGAGGATGAGAATGGGGATGTGGACGGGTATGAATGCATCTCCAAGGAAAAAATCCGAAACACGCATAATTTACGCATATAAAATTTATATATGTGTGTGTCTAACTTATAAATAGAATAATTAAGTTAGTTGTTTTACATATTTAAATGATCAATATTTAGATATTTGTATTTAAATTTTATTTGGAGTATTTATCTATGACGTTTATTTAGAATTTTAGTACATAAAATTTGTTGAATTGAAATTGATTCGACACAAAAAATCAAGATTTGATCGGCCAATAACCAAATGACGCGTGTCATAATGGACCGGTCAAGGAGAGTCGACTCGGGCCAAGGAAGGTCCGACAACCCGAAGACAGATTCGGTAAAAGACCCGAAGAAGTCACGTGACAACTCACGTGTGAACTAACCAAGTTCCGAGCTGGCTCGCATACACGCTAGCTAGCCCCGCTTTACTAACTCTCATACCTCACTCCCGCGCTCAAAGAGGACCGCACTCAAAGAAAGCTCATCACTTGGAGTGAACCTCTACTTGGAGTATAACTCATTTGGAGTGCTCCCCACTCCACTTGGAATCAACCTCCACTTGGGGTCAACCTCCTCCACTTGGGGTCAACCTCCACTTGGAGTGGATTTCACTCGGAGAACTCCGTTCTCCATCTATGATCAGACAAGTCGAACATCCACGTTCTGTGTCAAACCTCGCATCAACCTCACTTATGAACCAGGCTCCAGACAATTCGCTCTAGGTGCCTTGACCACATCAGACAGATGCTCCAGTCTTGTTGGTATGCCGAGCCAACAAGATGGAGATCGAGACTATGACCAAGCTCCTGCGATTGAATTCGGGTCGAAAGACAAAAGGTCAAACCTCGGCCGGTAAGTCAAAACTATAAATAGGGCCCCGAGGTCTCCCATAAAAAGGTAAGACTTTTTATCATTTGAGCACTCGTAATATCGAACCGAAAACTCTCTCTATGTGTTCTTCGTTTTCTTCGAGTGTTCATCGCGTTCTTTGTGCGTTCTTCACTTTTTGAACTAACCACGAAGTACCGATTCAGTCTCAGTTCTATAAACTTGTTTGTGTGAGATTCTCATTCTCACACCGGAGGCTGTTTCCTGGGATCACTCCTGAGACTCAGCTTAACGGTGTGTTACCTTGCGCAGAATTATCCAGGACCTAGCTTGCTGACGTCACTAATACGAAGACAAACCTAAACTCGGACCTTGGATCTTAATTCGGACCCTGACTTGGATTTTGACCTAGACTTGAAACTTGACCTTGACCTTGACTTTTGAGAAGAAGACTTGAACAACCCCGTATTAGACCTTGATTTTGGATTTGGAAAAAATATTCGAATCATAAATTAATGTGTTGTGTTTATAAAAATTGTTAAGTTTCATTTAATCGTTGTGTATAGTGTACATTATATTTTACTATACATGTTATGTTTGTGGAATACCAACTATTATTGAGTTATTATCTTAATTGTATATTTGTTTGACTAGATATACATTTTTTACTTTTTGTATTATACATTTATATTTTTCATATACGTTGCAAAAGTATATAGCTTAAACTGTGACAAGAACGCAAATTTAGGTTGTGAAGCGAAAGTTTTACCATTTTAAAAAGTTTAGTTTGTACTATGTACTGCTCATGGGGATATATTTTTCCTGTGGGTAAAACCCGATGGGAATGAGAATAAATATCATTCCCCATACGGAGACAGAGACGAGGATGGGGAGAACTTTTTTATGCGGGGATGGGAATGATATTAGCACGTACTCCCCGCCCCGCGACCCTACCTAGTCGTGAAGGAGCTTGATGCGGAGTTGGGAGGAGTGACATTAGCCACCCATCATGGTCATGGATAGTCTCATCTTTGTTTTACTAACTTCATATCTCTATATGTGAGAGTAAAATGTGTTGATATCATTGTCATATCTTTTGTCGTCTGATTAACCTGTCTTCGTGCATCTATATATCCAATTATATTATCAAAAACTCTTGTCAGGATCATACTTAATCTGATTTTTTTTATACAATGGATTAGACTTAATTAACTTATTGATTCGAGTCACAGGTTTAATTAGGATCGAATCTTCTCGTCGGAGCACGTGTCAGTTTCCTATTGGTTGAAATAATTATGAGAGTTTGTGCATTATCACGTTAGTTCAATTTATAAAATTAATGGTTAAGATCATTTAACTTCAGTTTAACCATGCATATAAAAAATAGTTTTGATATTCAGAAAACATCAAAACATGAAATCTACGTCTGGAGTGAATGAACACACACACATATATATATAGATAGAGAAGACTATCAACCAATAAATCATAGCTAATTAGATGATGTTACATCAGCTATTTATACACATACCCACCTCTAATGAATTTTTGGGCGTGGTATTGATTACAAGTGTACACTCCTTTCATATTATAAAACAAAGTTGTCCATTCTCAATGATGAACAATGCCATGCCTACTCATCTGCTGCTTCACATCTATGATCTATATCTATATGCCAATTGCATTTCTTTCATTATATTTTTCTCTTCTTTTCTTAACTGTAAAAAGAAATGATAATCTAATTAATTGTTACTTTATAATTTATATCCTTATCCTCAATTAATTATTATTTTAGTACATATGATAATTCATTATCATCTATATATATCGGTTCTTGCACAGCACGACGGTTCATTTACGAGGCTCATTAAACAAGATAATTAGTGCAAATTGTGACTGTCCCGCTTTGGTAGGCTTACAACTTTTTTTTATTAGTATACAAACTTTGGTGCTTAATTTAAGATTATGTGTAGTTTGGTGAGTGTGTATCCAAATACTCCATCTGCGTAACTTTGCACTGCCACAACTATATATAACGGCTATAAGAGAAATTTAAATCACTTCACTAATATATAATTAAGTTAATTACATTAAATGATGTTTATGGTGCCAACAATGTTGACTTGTTGACAAACTTAATGATTACCAGGACACAAATGTATTGCATATTTGCATGCATTGAAAAGTAGTAAAAAAAATGGAGGCCTACCAAGAACAAGATATATCTTAAATGAAACTTTTTTATAAGCAAGAGGTACGGATCCGAATGACCAAATAAAAGTACAAAGATAGTGCACCAAATCTAAAATGAAGTGATAGTTCAATTAATTTACCCGAATCTTAAGCTATTAATGATGTCTTGGTTTCAGAAGTTTATGGCTTGCTCAATAATTTTGCATTCATTTGAAACTATGGTTCAAAAAATTAATTGGAATTATAAGAAAAACAGTGATTAAGTACAAAACAGCTAAATCGTAACTGTTAGGGTCATAGTTTATTGTTTGCGAAAGAATCCGTAACTGATCTACGACGTACAGACCGATTAGTATAATAGATCAACTACGAAAATTAGATACAAACCAAACCGTAGATGAATGTATACGAAAATCAGCTACGACCGTAGTTGATCAGCTATGTAAATACTATCCGGAAGATTGCTTGAAAGTCTTGATTGCGCGTAAAATTACCAATGTTTCTATCATCATATATATATTGCCAACATCTCACTCATATAAATGAAGTCAACCCGTGATCCACTACACCAATCGCTAAATGAAATCTACAATTTACAATTGCTAAAAAGGAAACAAAGTAAACAGCAAAATCGTTTTGAAAAGTATGTATATGTATATATTAAGAAAATAATTAAATGGTGTCGTCAACAATGTTGAATTTTAGGCTATAGTTGGTGTGGATAATGTAGGCTTATTTAGCACCAAACTTATATATATGATATTATAATGTGGATTTGGTCTATTTTTATATACAGTAATATCCTCTAAAAACCTTTTTTCAACCTGGAAATAAAAATGAAAATATAATATTGATCATTCTTAGAATATGATTAGAACTCTTTAGTTTAACAATATATTACTTAAATCAATATTTCTTTAGCGTGTATCTTTTATTATCAGCCAATGGTACCAATATTTTACATCGAATAGAAGAAAATACAGTACAAAAATCTGAAGGCTAAAACGGCGTAGAACGAGCCGAGATACAGGAGAAAGGACAACAGAGCCAATTAACATTTCTTTAGTGTGTAGCCTCGCATAGGTCACAAGGTCAAGGACTCAGTGACCGGAAAAAACTAGTAGACTTGGATTTAAACCATAGCGCATGAAAATTAATACGTAAATGAAGCTCAAGTGAACTTAGACTTACATTATAACACTTAGAAAAAAAATTTAACCCGTAAACAAGGTGACAAACATATCTAGTGTACCCCATTAGACCTTTTCGAAATAGGCTCATTGATTTATAGATAAAAAATGTTAATAAAAACAAAAACAAAAATATATGTTCATAAAAATGATTGACTCTAAAATTAAACTAAAAATATAATCAAATGTGAAAATATCAGAAAATCATTTTCCATTTATAAATATTATATATAGATAAATACAACTTGTTATTATAAATAAAATCAGATATATTTGAACAAAGACAGTGATGGTTAGCCAGCAAAAGTCAAAGTCAACATTTGAGAGCAAACGGCTCTAAACACACGGCTCAGATACAGTGTTTTTAATGGTATGTTTTGGAGACTGAGTACAACATTACGCCATCTCTAATCTCTTCTCCAACTGGATTGATTACCCATTAAATATTCCTATAAAATAATCTGAAAGAAAGAGACCTGACACACAAAGAATTGAAAAAACAATAGCCAAAAAGCAATCTGCTTCCAGTTCTAGTTATAATTGTATCGACCTTGTCCTCAAGAACCTATAATGGCTTTGGTTTCGTTCTCCAAACTCACTCTCTTCTTCTTCAGCTCGCTTTCTCTTCATTTTCCATTCAAGGTCTCGACCTTGCAGCTGAGAACCTGTCTCTGTACCTAACAGGACCACCTGGAAAACACAACACAACAATTTCAGCTAGTTTAGCTCCATCTTTTGTTGTTTTGTCTCTGCTCCTGGAATAAATATGGCAGAATGCATCTGTATCTTCAACAAGGTGCTTCCTTTTAGCTTTATTTGTTTGTTATTAGCCAAATAAGTGAATGGGTTGTTCTTAAATTACCTTTTGATTTCTGGGTGTTTCCTATATTTTAGTTTTCTGCAAGAAAAATGTTTTTTTTTTTTTTTTTTTCCTTCTTCTTTTTCTTGTTTCCTCTTTCATATATGCTTGTGGGAGTGGAGAATAATGTGTGTCTTTTCTCTGTGCATGTCCCGATCTGGGTTTTGATTGTTGCAAGTTTCAACTTGCAAGCTGAGCTTATGTCTGTTGAAATCACTTTTTGAGTTTGTTTAGCTGTAATTTACTAGTTCTGTTCTTCAATATTGTCTACTTTATATTTCAGTTTCTAACTTTTCCTTTTTGCTTTTCAATTTGCTTGGTTCATGTTGTGACACTACTTTAATTTGCAATGTTCACAGCTCAAATCATATTGAAGTGTGGGTTTCTTTGATTTTTTTCTTGTTTCTTATAGTCCAGCTTGCATATACCATATCTTGTAATCTCCAAATTGCTTAAGTCTACTTATGTTGTTTCTTCTTTTGTTGATTGCATTGCAGGAGACTCTGATCTTAAAGGCTCCTAAGAAATCACCATTGTTCTTAAGAATGATAGTCTTGGCCTTTTCAGCATTCTTTGGTCTGTATATCTGCTTAATCTGCCTCAAGCAGATAGGCATCCGCACCAAGTTTAAGTTCCAGAATATCGATTTCACCGATTCGTTCAATGGCATGACACAGGGGGAAATGCCTTTCGGATACTACCCGAAACCAATGACATTTAACAGGTTGCTGTGATTTTCTGTTTCTCTTTGTTCTTGAACTTGGGATGGCTCGGATTTGCTTAATTTTAGTTCTTGGTGTTTTACCAGGGGCGAATGCGAAGGTAATCCGGTACAATTGTTCGCCATCTTATCTATGCAGAGATCAGGGAGTGGATGGTTCGAGACACTGTTGAATAGCCATATTAATGTGAGTTCTAATGGGGAGATATTCTCTGTTATGGATAGAAGGAGAAACATTTCTTCTATCATACAGACTCTTGATAAAGTTTACAATTTGGACTGGTTCACTAGTGCTTCCAGAAATGAATGCTCAGCTGCTGTTGGCTTCAAGTGGATGCTTAATCAGGTACATAGAGCTCCGAAACCTTATTTCTCTAATTATGTAGTAATTTTCCTTTTCTGCAATGGATACAAGATTTACCAGAGCCTTAAGCTCTTAACAAATGCAGCGGCCATTCATGGCTGGCTGCACAATGTCATTACAGAACCTATTTTGAAGTAACTGAGAAGAAAGACCATTCAATTTTGTGCTAACCATTTGATGTTTCCCTCCAGTTTCTTAGTGACTTAGAAGCTAGATATCATCCCTAGACTTCAGTGTTTCTGGGAATATAATGCTCATAAAGTTGGTCAGGGAAACTTATATGTAGTCTACCTAGGATTCTAGCAGTATTTTTGGATCTGTTTGTGCCATTACTCGTATTTATTTTAATTCTTTGTTAGAAAAGATTAAAACAAAGAAAAGGTTTGAAAAGAGAAACCGAGAGAAAAAAAAAAAAAAGCAGACAAAAGCATAAACCAACAGAGTTCATAGCTTGAACGAATAATGAACTGAAGACTTGAAAATCTAACTGGAAGCCTCAAGCACCACAACCACGAGCACACAGCAACAAAATTAAATTTGGCCCACCAATATTGCCTTGCACAAAGAGATCGAAGGAAGGATAACCAAGGATGTAGAGAGCGTTGCTCTAATCTTCCTCTTTCATACAGTTAAGTTTCTGAATCACATCATCCTCTGAACCTATAGCCTTTAAACCCAGAAGTTTCCTAAATCCCAAGTGCTTGCGGCTTCATCCCACAAAGCTTGGTCACTGATTTCGTTTGAGGTTGAGCAGTTTGATTTTTGAATGAGCTGGGATGAGGAGAGTGAATGCTATTTCCTAAAAAAAGGGGAATGGTTAATCGTACCATTAAGATCAGCTCTAGGATTCTTTAAGTCATATTATGTAGGTGAGGAATTATAAGGTATGAAGAGAGCTTGGTAGAAAGTGCAAGGTTGAAGTTTGGTGTCTTTGACAATTAACACAGTTTTTTCAGGTCATCAGCTTAAAAAATCATATTCAATATAGATCTCTTGACACATACTTTAATTTTATGAAAAATGTTTAGGTGTGCCTAATCAATTCTGTATGTTAGTGTTTTGTAGAACATGGTTTGTGCAAGCATAGACTTCCCCAGTTAAATTAGTGTCTTACAAAGACTTCTACTCCATTAGGGTTTTCATTAGGTTCAATACCACTCCTTGAGCAACCTCATTAAGGAAGTTATATTATAATTAAAACAACTTTTAGGAACTGAAAAATGGATTTGTCAATAGCCATAAAGCTGTCAATATAACAGATTGGTTATTCAAAAATTTCATGACTGATTAGCCACAGAGCACGAATCGTTGCTAAAATTTTAGTGATATTCTCGAAACAACTTTCTTACCCTTGTTTCTTACCAATTGAATTTCATCTTCTGTTGTATAACAGCTTCCATGGAATATATTCTCCTGGATGTTGCCTATTTCACCTTGAAATATTTCCATAGACCATAATTGTATGAATTTTTTTAGCACGTGGATCCTATATGACAAATAACAAGTGTTGAAATTCTAAAGTTAAGGATAGTCCAATCTCGTGAAGAATCTCTTGTATCCTACTGTATGTGAATAAATAGGTTGATTGTTGAATAGAATGGAAGCAAAGGGGGTGAAGTTGACATATCATTTTATATATTTATACAGGGACTAATGGAGCACCATGAAGAAATCGTAAAATACTTTAATAGCAGGGGTGTTTCAGCAATATTTCTCTTTCGGAGGAATTTTTTGCGTCGCATGGTTTCAGTGATGGCAAATTCCTATGATCGATATGCTAAGCTGTTGAATGGAACCCATAAGTCTCATGTGCATTCGGCAGAAGAGGTCCTTACTATCATATGCATGATCTTGAGCTCTTGGCTTGTTGCTTTTCTTTTTCTGCTATTTGTGAACTTGAACTCTAAGCTAGTAGCTTATTGTTTGTAGGCTGATAAGCTTTCACAATACAAGCCTACAATCAATTCCACCACATTGATAAATGATCTGCGTGAAGTGGAAGCCACAGTTGCCAAGGCATTGGAATATTTCAATAGCACTCGGCACATTGTTCTGTTCTACGAGGACCTGATCCAGGATCCCACTGTAAGCATTACTAAATACTCATTCTCATTGGTGGTTTTTGCATTTACTTTCAATTCATTTAGGCTGAGCCTGCTCAAAAGTTGACACATATTGAAACCCTTATCCACCTAATGATTGGCCATAACATAACACTGTTGAATAATTATCCTAACTTTTCTAGACCAATTCTGGAATCTCTATTGTATGACGTGGAATAGTTCAACCTATCAAGTAATTTCCATTGTCATTTTTGTACAAAGTCATTGACTACATAGTGGTGATGCAAGTGGATTGATCATTTATTTCCCATTACTCTCCATGTTTGTTGCAGAAACTGAAAGACGTGGTAGAGTTTCTACGATTGCCACAGATGGAACTCAGAAGCCGGCAAGTGAAAATACATACAGGGCCATTGTCAGAAATTATAGAGAACGGGGATGATGTGAACAAGACTCTGCATAAAACAAGTTATGAGAGTTTCCTCCAAGCTGACTATAGAAAGTAGAGGGATTGTGTAAATACCATACCATACCATGTTTAAGTTGTAACTCAGCACAGAAGCTGACAGAATGTTGGCCCTGTCCAAGTTTTGGATACTCTACTTTGTTCAGCATTTTTGTTTCTTGTGTGTCAAATGTAAATGTCAATTAATCCATGTGACTTGAGTGAGTGAGTGACTGAGTGGTGAATGCAAATATCTTGTTTGCATTGAATTGCAGTGAAACAATTTTGGTATGGATTCCAATTACTGAATGAATAAATTGATTAGTTACTTGCAATCAACTGAAAAACAACTCATATATATGCCATACTCAGAACAGAACATTGAGAACAGTGAAAAGAAGAGAAAACAAGGAATCTAATTTATTAAACAAAGAAGAGAAAACAAAACTACATCATGTGCAAGGGAACACAAGATGGAAGCTACCTCTGATATATTGGGAACTACAAGTTCAGTCCAGTGCATGTGTATGTATCTGTGTAAATGCTCTCCAGCTTGAGTTGATCTTGAAATATTATTGAAGAATCAGGCCCTAGGACAAATACTATCTGCTCCACAGTTGGGCTTAGGCTCATCCACCAATTCAGTTTTTATATATGGGATATAATTCAAAGGGGCCAAGGTGTACTATATAATACCCCATCCGCTTCAAAACGAGTGTCGTTTATTTCTATTTTGAAAAAAAGTTAAGAATAAGTTAGTGTGATATACTTATTCTTGTATCATCGTATCATGTATTATAAGAGGTACTAACTAACTTATTACGTACAATGACGTTAGTGACAATTCATGCATAACCAACTTCTTGAAAAAAACAAAGAAAATGCTCGTTTTGGGACAAAAAATCAAATAAAACAGGACACTCATTTTAGAACGGGAGAAAACTTGGAGAGATAATGGGGTTGAAGTTGAAAAAACCATGGAGTATGGGATTACTGGTTGGAAAGGTGGCTTTTGTGATTGAAGTTCTTGACGTTTTATGGGACATATAAAATGGTTTTGATGATCAGTTAATGGTAGGGACTTAATTATTAACAATACCAACTTGTCATTTTAATTAATTATACAACTACTAATCTCAAGAAGCTTTGTATAACTACATTGGCCGGTTGTAAAGTTGATATTGCACGCCGGAATTGTCATGGAAAGTTCATATTTTACATGACTTTTTGTCTCTGTGTAGCTTTGCAGATGGCCACTCCACTAATTAATTATTTTTTAAGTGTTAATATTGGTGCTGTAACTTAAGAGAATCTCCAAGGGGTGAGGAAAATTTACTTTTGGCCTCTCCAAAACCTCTATAAATACCATATCACTACAAAGGTTAATTAACCACTGCTCTTCTTAATTTGATTCATTAGCTAAAATTAAGCTTGCCTTAATCTCATACCCTCTAGCTAGCTCCCTCTTTCTCTATATGGCCCAAAGAAACTCAATCTTTGCTTTTCTTTTGATAATGGTGCTATTGCTGAATGGTATTCAGTGTAGTGAAGCAAGGCATTTGAAGAAGAAGGGGCTTTCAAGACCAAGACAAGCCCTTCTCCACAGTAGCAATAAAATTGTTGATATTAATGAGAATATAGCAGCAGTTATGGCTCCACCACCACAGGGAGTGGTGGGGAAGTCTCAGCCGCCGTCGCCGCCGCCACCTGGTCGTGTTGATGACTTCAGACCTACTGCTCCAGGGCACAGTCCTGGTGTAGGTCATTCCATTCACAACTAAACTATCTCTAGCTACTTCAACATGATCTTCTATAGTTTGTATCAGTAGCTACTTATTAAGTTTGTGTATACAACATGATGTTCTTTATGTAATTAATATTTCTACTGAATTAATGAGTAACCAACAAATTAAATTTGTGGTCTAATTTGTTCTTGCTTGTCTCTTCCTCTTAACGACTTTGGACCGTTGATTTGTTGCTTGAGAAATAAGAGAAACAAGTATTTATTTTCCAACTATTAATGCATGCCATGAAACCGTATAAAGTGTGACAGTACCAACGTGTAGTTCAAAGAAAAATCTACCAGCAATAATATTGAGTAATTTCTATAGAATTCAGTTTGCAATTTAACTTGATATAATTAATTAAGGTGACCCTAAACTCATGATAGATGTTTGTCAAATTAACTTAAGGGTTGGTCTAATCAATTTGTTATAGTTCGGTTTCATCAAGATCCGCTTATGTATTGTTTGGTAATTTCATCTAGTCAACTTATCTACGCCTAAGATTCGGTCATCTCTCTTATCTAGCCTAACTAGTTTTTTTTAAGGGGAAAAACACTTTTATTACTTAAATAGCAAAAGCATACAAAGTGGTACCCGAAAGCGATAACATTTTGAACCAGACAAGGGGAAGGGACCCCGGGGCATACCCAGGCCCTAACGACACTGATCCTAAAAATGGTAGAGGATGACCATGCCTCTAGAAAAACCAAGGTATAAACTACCTTGAGAACCGTCCTATCTATACCAGAAACTCTCCCCTGAATTTGCGACCCCCCGTCTGGCAACTCGGATCCTAACACGAGATCCAAGAAGGCAAATACAGTCCAACTTACGACCGGCCAAGCTCCGGTCCCACTCGGTGGTGCCACCACACCACCCTCCTTCTCCATAAGCTCTACTCGGCTAAGCGAGCCACCTCATCTCGGCTCGCCTGGTTGTCTTCACTGTCTCCATCTACTGCATCCTCACTGGTTTTCCTTCGCTTCCCATCTACTACCATCCGTCCCTCCTCCAGTGTCATCAGCGATACCCGGCGACCCAGACCCGACATCACCGCCTCCTCCGCGCCCCCCACAGCACCCTGCTTCTTCGCTCCTGCCATTTCCTTCCCGGATCCGACCCACTGCGCTGTTACTGATCGGATTCGACCGATTCCGCCTCTCCTCCGCAAACCACCACCTACTCCGTTGCATCCCGCCGTCTGTTCCGCCTCAACTCCGCTCTGCACCGTCGGACTGCACAGAGATTGCAATTTCGCCGCCTCTGCTTCCTCTATAACCCCAGACCGAAAACCAAGCCTCACCGTCTGGCCTCCCTCACTCCAGCACTCGACACCGCCCTCTCCGACTCCGAGAAGCACTGCCGCCGCCCACACAATGAAAATGTGTTGGACATGATACTGAAACTCTATACACTTATACACTAATACTCCTTCTAGAAAGCCTAGAGAGCAAAAGGCCATTTTTTTAAACTTCTTGGGAGATAGATTTGAAGTTTCCAAATAATATCTAGCCTAGCTAGTTAAATGTAAGAGAAAGTGTTAAAATCTCTTCCAATTTAAGTCCACTTATCTATTTGTAAGTCCGTTCTCAATATTTAGCTAGCATGCACACGTGAGGAGAAGTATCAAACAATCTTACACTATCAAAAGAATGTGAAGTTAAACACAACTTGAGATACTGATTTGATTTTCCACTTGAGTGAAGTTAGCCACATGATTGAAGTTTTATAGGTATCATAATCTCGTTAATGATAATGTAGTATTTTGAATATTAATTCGCATTATAGGTATTGTTGGTTTTACATAAGAAAATGACAAATTCAACTACAAATTCATTTTTTTTTAATGTTTGAGTAAAGCAAGTTATTATACGAGAAAGAAGGTGAATTAATGCATGATTCTAAGAATTTAATCTTTCTTAAAATTCTGAAAATAAAATAGAGGGATATTCTTAATTTATGTCAACTTTCAAACTCTATAAAATATATGTCCCTAGCTATTTTTCCTTTTTTCTGTCTTTGAGGCTTTTGCATTTTCTATGTAGTTATTCACAAACTACTTACATTACTACCGTATCCAAAAAATAAGTGTATTCTTTCATTTTAAGAATTTAGTTATGCATGAATCATTAATATGAGTTAGTTAATATTTTTAAAGTTTGTTACAACACATGTGCATGATGATAGAAGATTTCATTATAATTTCTCAAAATAGAAAGTTAGACATTTATTTTGAAACAAATGGAGTATATATATATAAGGTTTAATGTATATCAGTTAACTGATATAAAGTTATATCAGTTAAACTAATATGGTGATGACACCTCATTTAAAATTATGGATCCGGACGGGTCGCTCCGCTCCCACAAATTCACTTGGGTGGGTATAAGTGATTTTAAATGAGGTGTCATCACCTCATTGACTTCTCAAATTGCAACTGATATATCAGTTAACTGAGTTTTTTTTATAGATCAAAATAAAGTTAAAATATGATGTGATACATGTATCTCACAAGTTTGTTGTTTTCAAAATTAAATCAATGGCTGCAAAGTTTTTCTTCTTAACTAGCAAATCTTTGGTGTCTTCCCCTACTCATTCTTCTTCTATTTTGAGATCTAATGTTTTCAAATGGATTCCTCCTCCTAATATGTGGCACAAAGTTGATTCAGATGTTGTTGCTTGGGGAATCATGGATTGAGTAGTGCTGGCGTGGTTTCCAGAGATTTTATGAGTCTCTGGGGGGTTTGGTGCATTTTTCTGGGATTGACGGATAATGAGGCAGCTAAAGTTTCCTTCAAAGAGGCAACTAATTTGTGTACAAAATTGAATCTCAGAAAAGTTGTGTGTGAAGTGGATGCTACAAGCGTCATTGGTCATCTTTTCTCCAAAGGTGTTTCCTGTAAATGCTCAAATATTTGGGAGAGATTGAAGGTGTATTATACTGAAACATTTTGTCAAATATATACATGTAAAAGGAGTAGTATCTCCACAAGATATGGAACTTGAATTCAAATACAAGATAAAGATAAATCTATGAAACATTCAAAAGTGAATCAGTTTGGTAAATCTAAATATTAAAGTTTACCAATTACCCGACGATAGACAGTGACATAAGTAGGAGGCGAACCATCATCATTGAGCTACAATGGTGTACTAGATGCCATGAGGGTCATGATACCCTTGTTATCATGCATGTTGCAATCTTGCAAAATGCTATTAATATAGTTGGATTGTGAGAGGATGATGTTGTCAGGTCAACAGAAGACTTCAACACCCAAAAAATAAGAAAGACTGCCAAGATCCTTAACTGAAAAACGATTAGACAACGCATGGAGAACCTATTTTATGAGAGCATCGATGTTTCCAGTTACAATAGTATCGTCCACATAAACCAAAACATATGAAGTTATACCTTGGTTGGTTATGATAGATGAACAAAGATGTATCTGAATGAGAGTTTCAAAATCCAAGAGAGACAAGAAACCATTTCAGCTCATGGTACCAAGCACGAGGATCTTGCTTGAGACCGTATATAGCTTTGTTTAGGCGACATACATGAGTCGGCAACTCGGAATTCTCAAAACTGAGTGGTTGTCTCATAAAAACCTCTTCTTCTAGGCGTCCGTGAGTAGCATTGTTCACATCGAGTTGGCGCAAACTCCAATTATTTTGAACAACAAGAGATAAAACCAAACGAACTGCAGTTGGTTTGATGACCAGACTGAATGTCGAATGATAATCAATACCGGGTCGTTGTGTGAACCCTTTGGCAACTAAGCGTGCCTTGTACCTATCAATCGAGCCATTAAGGTTTGCACTTGATGCGAAACAACCATTTTCAATCTATCACATTTTTGGAATTCTCCATGGGTACCAATACCCACGTCTGATTATTCATTAGAGCATCAAACTCATTTTGCATAGCAACTTTTCAATACTCATATTTTTGGGCTTGTTTGTAAGAAGTGGGTATGAGAGGGCTAGATGTGATGGCTAAGTAATTGAAGGGTTTCTTGGGTTTGTGAATATTGTTTTGGGAATGGGTGGTAACTCGAGTTGGTAAAGGTCGTGTATGTGTAATAGAGGGGGCTGGAGGGAGTCTTTGAGGGGGGAATAATTGTGGAGGTTGGAAGAGTGTGAAGGACATTATTTCTTGTATGACATTGAAGTAATGATTAGTTAGTGGGAGCTGGTGGTGGCTGGGTTATGGAAGTTGGAAGAGATGTGGAGTGAGATGCATCCGGTACCTGAGTTGTTGTGATGTTAGGAGAGGCTGGAGCTTGTAGAGTGTACCTTGTGGCAGGAGTGTGAACATGATCATGTAGAGAAATTGGTGCAAGAAGTTCAAATGAGATAAATGGAGGAGATGGTGTAAATGATGTGTTTGAAGTTTGAGTTGAGATATTATCCCAATCAATGTTTGAAAACTTTTTATTTTTGAAATATAACACATCTCTTGAAATAAAAAATGTAGAAGAAAAATGATCAAAACACTGATGGTTGTGGGGTGTTAGAGAGAATCCAAGATATACACATGGTTTAGACCTTGGTTCTAATTTATGAGTGGTGTATGGTTTGAGCCATGAGTAGCAAAGACAACCAAAGGTTCGAATAGAATTATATAGTTGGGAAGTTCACCAAATAATAGTTGGTATGGGGACTGGTTTTTTAAATTTGGAGTTGGAAGCCTGTTGATGAGATATGTGGCTTGTTGACAGGCAAAAGTCCAAAAATTGGATGGTAGGGAGGCTTGATGTAAAAGGGTTTTGGCCATTTCAATAATTTGTCTGTGTCGACGTTCAGCCACGGCTACCCTTTGAGGTGTATACGGTGGTGAGACAAGGTGCTCAATTCCATGTTTATTGAGATACGATTTTATCCCTTCAAACTCACCACCTCCATCAGTATAAAAAGATAAAAGTTTTGTATTGAAATAATTTTCGACTAAAGGATGAAATTTTGAAAAAACTGTGAGGACCTCAAATCACTGCAAACTAATTGAAATGGTTTGGAGCTTGATCAAGAGTTTTTATAAAATGGAAGTCTATGACTCTTATTACAGGCACAAGAATTGCAAAAATCAAAACTCTTCGAAGATGAAAATGGTAAAGAAAATTTATTAAGAGCAATTTGAAGAACTCGATGATTAGGGTGACCCAATCTTCGATGCCACAAGGATTTTGGGAAGCTTTTTGTCACACAATGAGCCTGATAAAAGGAACTCCTCATACTCCGTCCCCAAGGTCATTCGTAAAGCCCATTCCTATTCTGGCCTCGTACTAGCAGTGTCCCGGTACTCAGATCCTTCACAAAAAAATGAGATGGAAAAAATTCAACAGAGGTTAAATTATTATGACAAAATTGAGAGACAGATATGAGTTTTTGTTTAATATGAGGAGCACATAGAGTATTAGAAAGCTGAAATTTATGTTTTAATGCATCTAAATGAATTGTACCAGTGTGAGTAATAGGTATTTTATTACCATCACCCATTGAGATTCCTTCAGGTCCGTTATAGTCTTGAGCATTATGAAAATCTTGAGATTCTGATGTCACGTGGTGTGATGCTCCTGAGTCCAAGATCCAAGGTGAAGTTTCATTGTGGGATCTTGAGATAAAATTGGCTTTTGCTTCCAAGTGATTGTGTGATCTGGATCTGCAAACACGAGCTGAGTGGCCAAACCTTTCGCATAATTAGCATTGAATAGGTTTCTGATTTGCAGATGGTGGACGCCATGTAGGTTGATTATTAAACCCAACATTTGGTGGTTGTCTGCCGGTTGGTGAACGCCAATATGGAGTAGACAATCGCTTGTTGTTGCGATTTGTGTTGTTGTAGAAGTTGGTCTTTTGTGCAGCAGCGGGAGTAATAGATAGTGTTGATTTGGTTTCTTCATGTTTGATAAAGAGCTCGTGATCAATGAGCTTATCAAAGAGCTCTTCATATGAAATAGGAGTATCCCGTGCACGAATGGCTGCTGATATCTCTCGAAACTCAGGTCCTAGACCACTTAAGATCTTAACAATTAATTCTTCATTAGAGATCAGTGTTCCAGCAGCTGCAAGCTCATCAGAGAGAGACCGAATTTTGTGGAGATAGTCAGCAACAAATTTTGAATCTTTTGAGACCTTATTGAATTGGTCTCGCAAACTGAAAATCCATGTTTGACTTTTGTTGGCAAAGAATGTGTGCAACATATCTCATGCTTTCTTTGCATTGGAAGCAACAACTACGGTTGGAGCAATAGATGCGTCCTTTGATGTCATGATGGCATTGTGGATTAGTTGATCTTGACGGAACCAAAGTTTGTATTTTTGGTTGTCAATCTCTGTATTATGCTGTGTGATAGTGCGTGGAGGTGATGGTGTTGTACCATCCACATGACCATACAGATCATGACCATGCATAAGTATGGAAAACTGTGCTTTCCATGTTGAAAAGTTTTGGCTGCCAACAAGTTTGATTGGAAGCTAAGATGTTGTGTTGAACTGAATCAATCGAGTTGGATTGTTGGTTGTTGTTGTTGAGTCGGAATTGATAACTGACGGTGTTATAGTGTGAGGAGAAAGGAGAAAAAAGAATGGATCAGACTCGTTGAGTGCTTAGTGCTCTGAATACTATGTTAATGCTCAGGTATTTGGGAGAGATTGAAAGTGTATTATATTGAAACATTCTGTCAAATATATAAATGTAAAATGAGCAGTATCACCACAAGATATGGAACTTGATCAATTCAAATACAAGATAAAGATAAATCTATGAAACATTCAAAAGAAAATCATTTTCGTAAATTTGAATATTCGTTGATACGTTCATCCATTGTGTTCTCTTGTTTTGAAGTGTAGGGGATTTTTTTTTGCAGATTGATAATTATATGGTGCTTGTTATTAACACAAGGGCAAATCATGTTGCTGGTTTTTTTTGCTTGTTTTAGTTTTAACGACTTTATTTTCTGTTCTTGCTTTCTTGTTAACTTGCCAGTGCGTGTTTTAAATTTACTTTCGATGGGTTGGAATATGACTATTAAAAAAAAACTATTGATGTGTAAGTTTGAGAATATACATTTTTCTATTTTTGAAAGAATACATTATATATAGTCTCGAGGTTAATATACCATATTTTCATATGGAAACTCATAAAATATATGGTCAGGAAACCCTCTCCATAATATGTTATCGTCTACTATACAATATTACAAATACTTCCTCGTACTTTACAGTTACTATATAGTTGATTCTAATTAAGAAAAAAGTGAAACAAACCTGGACGGAAAGGGAGGCTAAATCGTGAATTAATTAAGTTAATTACAATATCTTTGTGTTTTATTTTGTTTAGACTCAAAGTGAAAGTGAAGAACTATATGATACGTGCAGATACTAATTTGTTTTTTTTGTTTTGTTTTGGGGTTCGCAGCCATAGCATTAGCTTAGCACGCCGCCCTTTGCACGTTGTGTTAATATAAATTATCAACAACTTGAATTAAACTATCTACAACCTGGCAGCTGTTACAGAATTAATGCAGAATCTATTTGTTCTTAATTAATTTGTTCTTTAATCTAATGTATTACTAATTATTTTATCTTTTAGTGGGACAAAGGTGGGGCTTCCTAAATTCGAGGAGTCCTTTTTAGGCATTTATTTATGTATTTAAAATACTAATTTTGTAAATGGAGGCATATGCCTCCACTTTCACTTTGTGCTCATCATTTACTTCCTTTGACTTATTCAATAAACTAATTTGTGACAAAGAGGAGTGTTCCTTGGGACCACCCTTTTGCCAATTCATATCATAATCATATGGTACCTTGACTTGACTTTTGACCCATTTTGTTTTTGAGATTCTTGGCCCCCATATATTTGAGTACCTTTTTCTTTATTTATTTGTTTAATCATTAAATCATATACTAGTAGCTTAGCTGCCCAAGAGCTTGGTTGGTAACTCTATTACAAAAAAAGGTAAGACTATAGAGTTACAAGAATGTGTTTCGAAAAGTCGATTATGTTTAGTTAAAAATAACTATAAGGAGATATATATTGTGCAAATGATTAAAATAGACATGGAGTGATTGTAGAAGAGTAATTCAATTATTGACACCTTTTTAATTAAATGATATGCATGAAAATATGATTATCAACTGATCATGGTAAGTTTAGAAACTGATAACATTTTTATGGCAAACATGTCAACAAAAATCAAGTATAGTAAATACCATGATCATGGTAAGTTTAAAATACTTCACAACTTCTTATTTTATTTTTTGCTTCTTCATTTACACAACATTATTTTTCCGATTTTTTCGTTTATTTTTGATACAACTCTTATTATTATTTAGTTCACTTGACTCTGGCATGCCTTCAGTATGTACCACTACATTCTCAGTGTCATGTTAAGAGTTCACTTGTGGTAGGGGTTGTGTACTACACATTAGTCATATCGGGATAACACGGAACCACTCATTTGAATCAAGGCCACGACATCGAGAGGTAGGGTCGTGGCTTCCGGTGGAATGCAATCATCTTTTTCGGTGTTCATTGCAAGGTGTTCGAGGGAGGCTTTTGATATGCGGAATAGAGCTCCGAGAGACTCTTGTAGCTAGGTCTTTAATGTGGGGCCCTAGGAGTCCGATGTGGTTGACATATTTGGTTTAAAGAGAAGGGGCCGATATAGCGCTCAAACGTCACACATCGTTTTGTCATTTGTAAGCTACTAGAGTTTCGTTTATGTTTTTAATTGTGTAATTTTTAAAGATCAACAATAATTTAGATTTGATTGATTTGATTCACAATTTTTAGGACTTTCAAATGTAAACTTTTTTTTTTTCTTTTTCAAACTAAACAAACATTAGCATTCAACTTGTTCTATATATAATCAGTGAATGTGGACAAAACAATATGCGCATAACATTACATGGAAGGGCTTGGTAGCCGTAGAATTCTACCTTTTTGGTCAAAATTGAACCAATATATATATCTTTCTTAAATTGTACAATTATATGAAATAGAAAAAGATCATATTCATGATGTTGCATGCTAATGAAGACTCAAGAGTCAAACCTAGCCATCTGATACCAATATTACAAGTTCTGAGGACCACTGAAATCAAGTCAAATTTCGGCTTTGCCATATAAACCACCCATTATTAATAATTAAGCCTAATTAACCAATATGATTTTCCATTAGTGGTAGCTGTTAGGTACTAATTAGAAATAATTTGTCTTCAAGTGCACCTTTAATTTGCACAGACCGCCTGTAGTGCTGGATCTATTTCAGATTCACAAAACAGTGAGACAAATTAATAAACATATAATTAATTAGTAGCAATATCTTGAGGATTGATATATTTACATTGATTGATTTCAATGAAAATGGCATAATTTAACTAAACTTTTAGTATTATATATACAAAATGATTTGTTCACTTACATTGCTTTCAAACAAGTCAACTGTAGTCCCCTAAGGAATGACGCAATGGTCAAGAACACACATTTTTCTGTGGGAGGTCGTGGGTTCAAATCTCATTGCGTCGGGTGGGGTGGGGTGGGATTTAAAGTGGAGAGTTACCCCCTATTGTATAGCTCAACTAGTTAGTTTAAAAAAAAATAATAATAATAAGAAGAAGAAACAACAATATTAGTAAGGACTTTTTCTACAAGTAACTCATGTGTGTGTTTGATACTTCTTTTACAAGTAATGTGTTGGGTCTGAAAGTCCGTATTTATTTATACAAATAGACATCTATAAATATTATTCATAACGCTCTCAGTCACTTAGTAAGTATGTCTTATATATTTAAGGTTTACTAGAATAGAATTGTAGGAAAAAATGATAATGAAAAAAATAGTATATTATTCTTTTATTAGTCACCCATCAATATTTATCTCGTTAAAAATTTTGATTAAGAGAAAAAGAACGGAATATGCGTTTACCCCCATGATAACTACAACGTCATTTGATCAATAATTTGTCTACTTCACACCTCATATTTAACTCTATATCTCAATAGGCCTGAAACATCTCGACACATTTCAGTATTGAAACATACGACATATAAACAGCAAGTATTTACTCGTATAATATTTAAATCATATAGTTTGCATATTCTCTTCACTTCATCAATTTTTCCAGTCATCACATGTCTTTAGCTATATATAGATATATCCATATGATGAAAGAAACAGCATACTAACTATGATTGTATAATTATTGTTATCTCAATTGTGTCATTTATGATGATCTCCTTTACGTCAAAATATTTAATTTATTCATATCCATTTCAGAAAACATAGGTAAATTAATGAAATATGTTTCAAGATATTTCATTAAACGTTCGCATAAAACACATTTACCCTACCCACTCCAGCAGGCAACCCATCCCAAGTAACTCCTAAAGCATGTTATTTTCATGAACTCCAACGGGTCCGCCAACCAAGCCTTCTCTTCCATGCCAATGCTAAAGAGCCGCCCGACCCATCTTCCCCCGTTTCTTTCTTTTCATCCAATGCAAGATCTCGTTCGCTATACAAAAGCGGTATTCGTTATTAGTTGGCCAAAATTTAAAAAATGTGCTTGAACATTTGAAATAGCTAAAGGGAAAAACCTTTTTAGTCCATTAGCAAACATATTCGCCACAATTCAATATATCTCACTACACAAAAACATAGGTCGAAGATCTCCCTTAATTACAATCCAACTTTGACTTCTTTGCAATTAGAATAATTGGGGGTATCATTCACAACTTACTTTACTTTTTTTCTTTTTGTTATGGAACTTGTGT
>JAYMTH010000381.1:0-21991 GCA_036897465.1 Pelargonium australe
TAATTATTATTATTTTATATGGATTGTTAGATTTAGTGTCTGCGATTGTTCGATATAGTTTGGAATCGAAATAACAGAGATTCCATTACTAGATGCGTCTGGTTGGTCGATTATTTAAGTATATCTACTGTACAGTTTGAAGTAGCTAGTGAATTTTGTGATTTGGGTAGTGGGGGTTCGTTTGGAAAATTGGGGATTTATGATGAGTCCATTTTTTAGCCTACTCGAAGCAAATGGTGATTTGGTGCTTTATGCGCTTAAAGATTGTGTCTGACCTACACTGCGGTTATTGGTTTATTAGATTTGGGATATAAAATCTGTAGTACCTTCTACTCTCTCTTCCTGCAAATTGATTGTTTTTTTTTTTTCTTTTCTTTCTTTCTTTCTGTTGTGGATTGTTAGATTTAGTGTCCATGATTGTTCAATAAACCAACCTCAGTATCGATGTAATTGATTTTTTGTAGCTTGATATTGAATATGCGATAGGATTGTTCAATAAAGCAAGCTCTGTATTAGATTTTTGTTGTGCTTACATTGTAACTAATTTTGGAACCCACATTGTGCGATAGGATTATTTATAAGTTTTGAACCTTTTGTGTTCTCTTACAGTTTTGCATGTTTTATAGTTATGGACTAGGATGCATTGAAGGTTTATACTTTACTTTGATATGCTTAGGACGATGACAGAGTTTGTGTTTTGTAATGAATCAGGTTGTTAATTTACGTTTTATGTCTTTTCTTGATCAGGCTCAATTTTGATTTTGAGCTATGTCAACTTTTGCGAAGCCGGAGAATGCACTTAAGCGAGCTGAAGGTCAGGGGCAATTTATACCCTTCATCTTGTTATTGCTGATACACTTTGGGATTCAGAAATATCTAAACGTTATCTGTTACCGCAATTCTGTTCTTAGTCAGAGTACATCCTCTTATGATTTTTAACATAAAACAGTTGAATATAAACAACTGCCTAATGTGGTTAAAGAATTGTTATCTTTTATTATCTAAATCCAATTATTTATGAGACCGGAATGTTGGATATATCAATTTCAACCAGCAGCCTGTAATGTCTTCTTTACGAAGGGTGGCTATCATAAGTGCAACATATTGTAGTTTGGTATGCATCATTCTTTGTTGTATGCTTAACTGATTTTTCTGTGATGCTTGGATTCAGAGCTCATCAATGTTGGGCAAAAGCAAGATGCCTTGCAAGCACTTCATGATCTTATCACCTCAAAGAGGCATCGTGCTTGGCAGAAACCACTGGAACGTATTATGTTCAAGTATGTGGAGCTTTGTGTGGACCTGCGGAAGGGACGGTTTGCTAAGGACGGACTGATTCAATATCGAATCGTCTGCCAGCAAGTGAATGTTAATTCTTTGGAGGAAGTGATTAAGCACTTCATCCATTTGTCCACTGAGAAAGCCGAGCAAGCTCGTAGTCAGGCTCAGGCCCTTGAGGAGGCTCTTGATGTTGATGACTTAGAAGCAGATAGAAGACCCGAAGACCTAATGCTAAGTTATGTCAGTGGAGAGAAAGGGAAAGACAGGTCTGACCGAGAGACGGTTACCCCTTGGTTTAAGTTTTTGTGGGAAACCTATAGAACAGTGCTGGAGATATTGCGTAACAACTCAAAGCTGGAGGCTCTTTATGCGGTATTCCTCTCTAGATCAAAATACATAATATTCTGTTTTTGCAGTAGTTAGCCTTTTAAATTGATAACTTTAAAGTACTGTAGAATAAGCATATATGATTGTGTAGTTTGTTCCGTCCATGGTCTTGGCTATCCTTGAGCTTTAGTTTGTTGTTGGGTTATAACTTATTATCAATGTCAACCATAGTTATTCATTATTTTCAGATAGATACTATTTTCTGGCATTTTTATTTAGCATCTTCAAATATTTAATTTTGCACATTAGCTATTTATCACTTGAAGTAGAGGTGGTTTTTTACTCCTTGGAATCTCATGTGCAGATGACAGCTCACCGTGCTTTCCAGTTCTGCAAGCAGTACAAACGGACAACAGAGTTTCGCAGGTTGTGTGAAATTATAAGGAATCATCTGTCAAACCTCAACAAGTACAGGGATCAGAGAGATAGACCCGACTTGTCTGCTCCTGAGAGCTTGCAATTGTATCTTGATACAAGATTTGAGCAACTTAAGATTGCTACTGAACTTGAATTATGGCAGGTATCTAATAAGTATTCTATTTATTTTTGTACTGTGCATCCATTTATGGTACAGATAGGTTAACCCTCAAAGTGTTCTTTTCTCACCATTACTTTTTGTTGTTTCCTGTAGGAAGCTTTTCGCTCTGTTGAAGATATTCATGGCTTAATGTGCATGGTTAAGAAAACCCCAAAGTCGTCCTTGATGGTCGTTTATTATGCAAAGCTTACTGAAATTTTTTGGGTTTCATCGAGCCATTTATATCATGCCTATGCATGGCTCAAGCTTTTTACACTTCAGAAGAGCTTCAATAAAAATTTAAGTCAGAAGGATTTGCAATTGATCGCGTCATCAGTTGTATTGGCTGCACTCTCAGTGGCTCCCTATAGTAACACCCATGGTGCATCTCATTTGGAGCTTGAGAATGAGAAGGAGCGGAATTTGAGGATGGCTAATCTTCTAGGGTTCAATCTTGACCCTAAATTTGAAAGCAGAGAAGTGGTATTAAGAATTGCATTCTTGCATTTGGTCATGCTTTTTTTTTTTTCCTATGAATCATCTCATTCTGACATTTTGCATTTTACAGCTCTCGCGATCATCCCTTCTCTCCGATCTGGTAAGATTTATTTGGTTTATGATTATGCTTTTATTTTGAAGTAGTTATTACCAATCTCATCAATGAAATCTCAAAAATGTTTGAGCTTTTTATGTTTCACACCTATCAGTATCTGTTTCTGGTTTATTTAACAGGGTATTTGTTGACTGATCTGGCTCTTTATCACAGGTTTCCAAAGGTGTACTTAATTGTGTAACTCAGGAAGTTAAAGATCTCTACAATCTTTTGGAGCATGAGTCTCTCCCTCTAGATCTTGCATCCAAGATACAACCTTTACTGACTAAAGTTTCAAAAGTTGGGGGTAAGCTTTCATCGGCTTCTTCAGTACCCGAAGTGCAGCTGTCACAGTATGTTCCTGCCTTGGAAAAGCTTGCCACCTTGAGATTACTTCAGCAGGTGCCTTTTTCTTGGATCTGTTTTCTTTAGTTCTTTCGTTCTTCGAATGCTATTTTTATTTTTTCCAGAAATTTTCATTTTTGTTGAATTTTTTTGTTTGTCTTTCAGGTTTCCCAAGTGTATGAAACAATGAAAATTGAGAGTCTCTCTGCTATGATACCCTTTTTTTGTTTCGCTGATGTGGAGAAAATTTCTGTTGATGCTGTCAAACAAAATTTTATTGCGATGAAGGTTGATCATATGAAGGAGGTTGTCTTGTTTGGTAGCTGGGTAAGTTGGTGCTTTTAGTTTGATTAAATGCTACACTCTAAACTTTAACCATTGATTTGCTTTCCTTATGCAACAATGCTTGTGATATTGAGTAATTTTGGTGCTCTTTATCCTTTTCTTATTCTTGCTCATTTTCAAGTTGTCCTTCCAAGGATAAATTGAGATAACAAAAAGTATATAGTACAGGTTTCTCAAATGCGTTTTTAAATTAGGTTTAAACATAATTTCACTTGCAATATCCGTTTTGGTCCATCTTTGTCTGTTTGAAATGGAATGTGCTGCGTAGTTGAAGACTTGAAGTTTATATTATGTTTTGATGTCTTTCTGGAGACCATTTTCGGTCAATTCATTTGGATTATTGTGTTATATTAGGTCCTTGAATCTGATAATCTGCGGAATCACCTGACTGCCCTTGCTGAATCCTTGAATAATGCAAGAGCCATGATATATCCTCCTATGAAGAAAGAGTCAAAATTGAGTGAAATATTACCTAGCTTAGCTGAGACTTTGGACAAGGAACACAAGAGGCTTCTAGCTCGGAAATCAATTATTGAGAAACGCAAGGAAGAGCAAGAGCGTCAACTTCTGGAAATGGTATATCCTTTAGTGGCACCTTTTCTATATTGCTTACAGTTTCATTGTTTGTTCTCAAATGATGAATAACATTTTTACATAATTTATGGTTGACAGGAACGTGAAGAGGAATCAAAGAGGTTAAAGCTTCAGAAGATCACTGAAGAGGCAGAACAAAAAAGGCTTGCTTCTGAGGTTGAGCAGAGGAAGAACCAAAGGATTCTTCAGGAAATAGAGGAGCGAGAAAATGAAGAAGCGCAGGCTCTGCTTCAGGAGGCTGAAAAGCGCAGATCGAAGAAGGGAAAGAAGCCAATCCTTGAGGGAGTAAGTAAATTACTGTTTTACCTTCACATATCTTTTGAGTAGGACCACCTTTGACATTGCTATGTTTTGATAGGAAAAGGTGACAAAGCAATCTTTAATGGAGTTAGCCCTTAGCGAGCAACTTAGGGAGAGGCAGGAAATGGAAAAGAAACTGCAAAAGCTGGCTAAAACTATGGATTACTTGGAAAGAGCTAAAAGGGAGGAGGCAGCTCCCTTGATCGAAGCTGCATATCAGCGACGTGTGGTGGAAGAGAAGGTCCTTCACGAACGTGAACAAGAGGTAATTTCCACTTTGTGGGATATAATGTTCCTTTTGGGGTGTAAAATTGAAGAGAGAAAAACATATAAATTATTTGGTAAATGACTAGCAAGTTGAATATAACCTTTTGTTCTGTTATAGTCAGTCTGACTCATAAGCCTATATCCGCGAGTCTGAAATGATTACTCATTTTGATTATTTTTATTTAATTTCTGTATGTCTGTATCCATTAATCTTACTCTTGCTTTACTTGTTCTGACTACAATTTTATATTCTTTGCAGAGGGAAACTGAGGTTAGCAGACTGCGCCATGATGGGGATCTCAAGGAGAAGAACAGGTTGTCGAGGATGCTGGACAATAAGGTCAGCTCTCTTTTGGTGAATGGGAGAGTTATAATTTAGGGAATACTATACCTATCTTAGAAGTTTTGATTTTGATGTTCAAGTTTGCACTTTTGGGCTTTGTGACTTGATTTCTATCTCTTTCCATTGGTGTTAACTCTTGTAGTACATGTATTGTGATAACATTTCTACTTTGTTATCTGCCTCAGATGATATTCCAAGAGCGAGTTATAAGCCGTCGTCAGTCTGAGTTCGATAGGCGTAGAGCTGAGAGAGAGGAGCAAATTGGGAAAATCATTCAGGCTCGCAAACAAGAGAGGGAGGCTATGAGGAAGAAAATATATTATGTGAGGACAGAACAGGAAAGACTGAAAAGGCAGCAGGAAGAGGAAGAAGCTCGCAAACGTGAAGGTACCGAAAAATATGTCTGCATATTGTTCATGATTTGGATTATATGCCCATTTATCCAGTCACAATTGGTGCAAAATAATCAGTTTTAGTCAACATTTTTACTTTTTTTATTCAAATTGGCGTTTTGATGCAATGCAGAGGCTGAGAGGCGTAAGAAAGAAGAAGCTGAGCGAAAGGCCAAGTTAGATGAAATTGCTGAAAAGCAGCGTCAAAGGGAGCGGGAATTAGAAGAGAAAGAGAGGCTTAGAAGAGAAGCACTTCTCGGGAGATCAAGTGATGGGTTTTCCAAGCCCTCTGACCCTCTTCTTGGCTCTCGGCCCGAACCTGATAGCGCTGCCCCTGCAGCCGCGGCTGCCGCCGCCCCTGCTGCAGCTGCAGCAGCAGCAGCAGCAGCACCAGCTTCTGGCAAATACGTGCCCAGATTCCGGCGATCTGAAGGTGCTGGGCAAGCCCCACCACCTGCTGAATCTGACCGGTGGGGCAGCAGCCGCAGGCCAGATGACCGCCCTGCCCCACCTGCCGGTGACCGGTGGCGCAGCGGCGGCACCGGCACTGAAGAACGGAAGCCTTCTGCATTTGGTGGCGGTGGAAGGTGGTCGTCATCATCATCTAGGGTTCCTCGCTGATGATGTGAGAAGTTGGAGCATACAGGAATGAATTTGGTTGAATTTTGGTTCGAAACTTGTTATTTTCTCGGTATCCATGCCAACTTTTGATTGCTTTCTGGAGGTACAAGAATGAAACGAACATGTTTGGCGAAACTTAAG
Source organism: Pelargonium australe (assembly GCA_036897465.1). Classification (NCBI taxonomy): domain Eukaryota; kingdom Viridiplantae; phylum Streptophyta; class Magnoliopsida; order Geraniales; family Geraniaceae; genus Pelargonium; species Pelargonium australe. The sequence continues at coordinate 6,126 of JAYMTH010000381.1, forward strand.
AATAATCCATATCTTTGTTGTTGGGGAATGGTTTATCTATTGGTGTTGTGTTTTTGGTGAATCTTGTCAGTCTTACATATTGTAACTTCAACTGAAAATTTGAAGAGTAAATTTGTTTTGCTTTGTCAATTGAAATTTGAGGTTGCTTATTTTGCTTTTAGATCGTGTTTATTTGGGGTGTTTTGGTTGAAATGACCTAACTTTAACTGTTTTAAAGTTCTAAACAAATAATGTTCTTTAGTCGAAAACGCTATTAATTATGTAACCTTCTAATGATACTAGATAAATTTAAGATTAAATTAAGGGTACGAAGTTTATAATTTAAGGTTGTTAATTGTCTGTGTCATCTGTTTTGAGGACAAAATCATAAAATGTTTGTGTAATTATCGAAATTTTATTTAGATTTTTTACCAGTCCGCAAACTCACGGTTTGACATCTTTAATCCATTCTACCACACACAGATTAATTTTCTTTCGAGTCGATAGAGACCACAATGGCGGCAAATCTCTTTCAATCCAACTACATTCTCTAGTACTCTCGGCCCATCACATAGTTTCATTTCAGGATTTTTAATTTTTATTTTTAAAGTTTTATTAAAATCTTGGTAGGGGTTTTTCTAAAACCTCTTCTGAGCTTCGTTTCGCTTCTTCCACATCCGCTGCAAAAAAAATCCAGCGAAGAAGATGATCTCAATCGCTGCGATACTCTCCAAGTCCCGTCGTTTCTCTGCTTCCTCTACGTACTCTACATCGTTAGGTGTCTATCTTTCTCTGTATCTTTTGTTTGCATATAGACATTTGTGCTCATAGTTTAGTTGATAATGCTAGGGTTTATTGCAAAGTTCACCAATTCAATTTCTGCTTACTCCAATTACAGTGTGTGCATTTTTTGTGCCGAATCGAAAAACCTTCTTAAATGTCATTATTTTGTTAGAATTTGAGCATAGAAATTGAAGTTATCTTTTGCTGGTGTTGTTCAAATTAGCTGTTTCTGATTTGCTGTATACAACACTATTTGGCGACACAAATTTTGTAAAATCAAGGACAGGACAAGTTATAATATATATTTGCTACATCAGAGCATATAATTAAAGAGAAAAAAGAATCTCATCCAAACCTATGTGATTATTGTTTTTGTTTTTGTTTCTGGATTGAATAGTGTGCATTTGTTGAATATAGTGAGCTTCTGTTTTTGTGTGTATATGTTTTGGCCAACTTTTTGATGAATGTGTAGTTGCGGGAGTGCTAAGATTCTCACGGTCATCGTACCAAACCAAGCCATCTTATGGCCATGGTGGTAGCCAGAGGAAAGATAGAGGGAGAGAAGAGGTTGACGGCTTCAATGGCGACAATAAGCGGCAGTTACGACCCCAGACTGTGGATCCAGAAAAAAGAAGGGGTCATCACAGTGTGAATAAGGTATATAATTCATTGATATTAGTTTTTTTCCGTGGGAACATATCGATGCGATGTGTTTTGGTCCTATGGGATGGCTGTTAAAAATGTTTCTAGCTCCATTGCATTTGAACCTGAATCTGTTAGTATGAATTCAGAGCCTTGAAAAGGACCATTGTGACTTTAAAATGGGATACATGAGGAGATGACCGTAATTGGTATGGATGAGATAATGTATTTAAAGAAATTAATTTAGAATATGTTATGATGGCTGCCAATTTTTATACACCCCTTTCTTTAAGGTCAATTAGATCAATCTTTTATCAAAAGTCATTGGTACCTTCTGCTCGGAGGAAACAAAATAAATGAAGGTGCAGCTATACTATGTGAGTATGTGTGCATCTGTGTGTTCTTTGTTTTTGTGAAACAATAACTAAAGAATAGTGTTAGTGTATTAAAGGTGCAGTTTAAGTGTAGATCCTTGGAACTTTGCCTCAAAAGGAAATAAATTTTTATACCGGTTATTATGTAAAATTCGGATGATTTCACTATTGTCCTCTGCTATATTCTTAAAGATTTGGAGAATCACAGATCCACTTCCCTGTATGTATTTTATTTAATGAAGACTTTTATCAACTTTGTTTTGTCACAGGCAATTATTTGTGGAAAGGTTGGTGAAGCCCCCGTGCAGATGATGCTAAGGGATGGTCGTACAGTGACTGTCTTTACCGTTCGGACGGGGGGATTTTTTGACCAAACAATTACTGAAAAATCACATGCTAGAGGGCCTGCTCAATGGCATCGGATTGTTGTACACAATGAAGAAATGGGGGCTTATTCAGTTCATAATGTAGTTAAAAAGTACATATTCATTTTTGAAAGTGCTCAACTTTGCATATACTTTTTATTTCTAATACACAGACCTTTTATGCAGTTCTTCAGTTTACATTGAGGGTTCTATTGAAACTAGAATTTTCCATGACACCTCCAATGATCAGGTTAAAAAAATCCCGGAGATATCTGTTCGAGCTGATGGTATGCTAATCTGTATCACTTTTCCTTTGTTCAGTCCTTTTAAAGTCATTTAGAAGAGTTGAGTGCATATCACTTTATGAAGTAGGCTTATGAATGAAATGATCATTTGTTGTTCATTGGAATGCCGTGTTTGTAGTTCGTAGCTGTTCTACTTTTAGTCACAGTGTCCCAAGTGATTGCAAGGTGTTTGTAAAAGGATCTAAAATTTGAAATATATGTGATCATTATTAAATTCTTTGATAGTTGATAGTAATTATCATCATCAATCTTCGCTGGGATACATGAGAAAAAAAGTGGGGATTCAGTGTCATAGTGCCTTGTCATTTGGAGCTTGAAAGTTGTAATAGAACTGCAAGATAGTCTATGTCACTAACTGCTGCTTCATGAAACCCTGCAGGAAAGATATGCCTTATGAACAGTGGAGAAAAGCTCAGCAATGGTTCTTCTGGTGATCTGTGTAAGTTCTCCTATTGATTGTTTGCATGCTCACTTCAGTACATTTACTGCTCTCTACTTTAACTTTGAAGTTAATCTGCAACTTAAATTTTTTGGTTTTATTTCCCAATTCAACTTTTGAAATTTACTGTTCAGTGAGGACAGATAATGAAAGACTGAGAAGGCTGCAGGAAGAGGAGGAAGCTCGAATACGTGCAGGTATTTCTGCATGAATAATGTGCAATATTGATACTGACTATTAACCAAGTGTTCAAATGATTCTGCTAGTTGCATATCAAAGTGCTAATGTATCAATTTTTTTTTTTTTAATTTTCTTGTAGAATATTCTCCGAAATTTCAGCGATATGAAGCTGCTCCACCAACTCCAGATCCTTATTATGTTCATCAACGGGTTAAAAAGTATATACTCAGTTCCGGAAAGTGATATGCATATGCATGTATTTGTTGTTTCTCTCTAATACTTGGAGCTTTTATGCAGCTCTTCAGTTTACGGTGTGGGTGCTTTTGAAACTAGAGATTACAACGACAGCTTTGGTGGTCAGGTTAGGAACATCCGGGAGATGTGGGTTCCAGCTGATGGTATGTTGAATTGTATCACTCTTCCCTTATTTTGTAAAAATCGTTTATAAATTATAAGAGCTGAGTGCACGTCACTCTAAAAACTCATTTCATGAATAATGTGATCATTTGTTGTTCCTAAGATATCTGTACGTGTTTGAAGTTGGTGTAGTTTTTCAACTAGTACTCTTAATGCCCCCATATGGTTGCAACTTGCAAGGTGTTGGTTAGGGATATAAAGTGATTCTGTTATACAGATACCAACTATGAGCATGATGCTGTATTGATACTGACTGTGAATCTATCATAGCAGTTTGTACTTTTAAGTTTCTTTTCTTTCCCTTTTATATTTATATATACAACATCTTTTATCTTGGATTTATGTTTCCTGTTTGTATTATGTGTTTGTTATTTGATGCATGCAGAGGCTGAGAGGCGAAGGAAAGAAGAAGCTGAACGGATGGCTAGGTTTGATGAAATTGCCAAAAAACAACAACGAAGGGATTGGGAATTAGATGAGAATTTTAGGATGAGAAGAGAAGATCCTCTATGTAGATCAAGTGATGGTCTATCCAGGCCCTCTGTTGCTTCTTTTCGCCCTCGTCCAAAACCTGATGCCCCTGAAGAATATGCGCCCAGATTTCAGCGATATGAAGGTACTAGGCAGGTTCCATTACGTCCAGAACGTTATTATGATCATCCACGGGTTAATAGGTATGTACTCATTTTTGGAAAGTAGTAATATATATGTTTTCATTTTTTTTCTCTCTAACACCTAGACCTTTTATGCAGTTCAGTTTACGATGAGGATGCTGTTGAAACTAGAGGTTACTATGACAGCTTTGATGGTCAGGTCCAGAACATCCAGCAGATATGGGTCCCAGCTGATGGTACACTATTTTTAATCACTCTTCCCTTGTTCAATCCTTGTGAAGCTCGTTTACAAGAGCTGAGTGCGGTCACTATAAGAACTCGGTTCATGAATGAGTTGATAATTTATTGTCCCTAAGAATGATTGCTAGGTGCTATCTTTTCGACTAGTAGTCTTAATTCCTATATGGTTACAAGGTGTTGGTTAGGGATATAATATGATTTTGTTACACTGATGTCTGATACTGACTATGAACCCAGCAACTAAATGATTCTTTTAGTTGCATATTTTCAATATTATCCTAGTAAGATGATCCACCAACTATACACACATATTGTACGCTATCCTCCAACTATTTTCAAATCACTAATACCCTAAAACTGATCTTTTGAACAAAATTTAATGGATAATTTATCTTTTCCTTACTCACATATTTTGCATATTCGCTTATTTACCAAATATTAAGACACCTGCAAAAAAATGTACTTGACTAAACGGACGTTACAAAAAATAAACATTCGGGCATGGGTGATAAAGTTAAATACTACCAGGATCAAGGATTAAATTTGATATGCATGTATAGTTGAGGGATCACTTATAACTTAAAACCTTATTTAAATATACATCTTTTATTTTTGTACTTTATGATGATCCTAGATTTATGTTTCCTATTTATATTATGTATTTGGTGTTTGATTCATGCAGAGGCTGAGAGGCTGAGGAAAGAAGAAGCCAAACGGATGGCTAGGTTTGATGAAATTGCCGAAAAGCAACGACGAAGGGATTGGGAATTAGAAGAGAAAGAAATGCTGAGGAGAGAAGATTATCTTTGGAGATCAAGTGATGGTCTATCCAGGCCCTCTGAAGCTCCTTTTCGCCCTCGCCCAGTACCTGATGCCCCTGTAGAATATGCGTTCAGATTTCAGCGATATGAAGGTGCTAGGCAGGCTGGACCACATCCAGAACGTCATTACGATCATCAACTGGTTAAAAGGTATATACTAATTTTTGGAAAGGTGTAATATATATGTATCCACTGTTTGTCTCTTAATACTTGGACCTTTTATGCAGTTCTTCAGTTTACGATGAGAATGCTATTGAAACTAGAGGTTACTCCGACAGCTTTGATGGTCAGGTTCAGAACATCCAGCAGATGCGGATCCCAGTTGATGGTATGCTGATTTGAATATCTCTTCCCTTGTTCAATCCATGTAAAAATCATTTATAAGAGCTGAGTGCAGGTCACTCTAAGTTGTCGGTTTATGAATGAAATAATCATTTGTTGTCCCTAAGTATGCTGTGTTTGTTTTAAGTTGGTATCTTTTCAACTAATAGTTTTAATTCATCTGTGGTTGCAAGGTGTTGGTAAGGGATATAAAATGATTCTGTTATTTGCACATTTATAATATTATCCTAGTCATTTGTACTTGTTATGTTTTTTTATCTTTTACATTCTTATGAGGGTTCTACAATTTGTCTCCTATTTGATGCATGCAGAGGCTGAGAGGCGAAGGAAGGTAGATGCTGAACGGATGGCTAGGATTGAAAAGCAGCGGCAAAGGGATTGGGAATTAAAAGAGAAAGAAAGGCTGGGAAGAGAATATCCTCTTGGAAGATCAAGGGATGGGCTATCCAGGCCATCTGGAGCTCCTTTTCGTCCTCATCCAAAACCTGATGCCCCTATAGAATATGCTCCCAGATATCAGCGATCTGAAGGTGTGAGGCAGGCTCCACCACGTCCAGAATCTGATTATAATCAACGGGTTAAAAGGTATATACTCATTTTTGGAAAGTGGTAATAATTGCATTCGCTGTTTCTCTCTAAATCTTGGACCTTTATGCAGTTCTTCAGTTTCCGATGAGGATGCTATTGAAACTAGAGGAGGTTACAATGACAGGTTTGATAGGCAGGTTAGGAACTCCTGGGAGATGCGGGGTCCAGTCGATGGTATGCTAATATGTCACTCTTCCCTTGTTTTAGTCCTTGTATAAAGTGTTTATTAGAGCTGAGTACATGCCACTCTAAGAACTCGTGTTGTTCCCAAGAATGCTTTGTGTGCTTGAAGTTGGTAGATTTTCAGTTAGTAGTTTTCGTAAAATGATTTTATATCCAAGCAATTTGTACTCACCATTTTTTGTTTTAAATTTATTGAACTATACAATCTTTTTACTTTTCTAGTTTATGAGGATCCTAGATTGCATCCTTATGTATTAGGTGTTTGATGCATGCAGAGGCTGAGAGGCCAAAGAAAAAAGATACTGAACGGAATGGTAGGCTTGATAAATTTGCTGAAAAGTATCGACAAAGGGGGATGAAATTGGGAGAGAGAAAAAGGCAGGAAAGGGAAACTTCTTCTCACTCTCATTCAAAATCTGGTGCTCTTGTAGAATATGAGCCCAGGAATCGGCGACGTGAAGGTGCAAGTCAGCCTCCACCACGTCCAGAACCGTGTTTTGATCAAGAACGGGCTAACAAGTATATTTTCACTTTTGGAAAGTGCTAATATACAAATATATATATATATACACACTGTTTGTTTATCTCTAATACTTGGACCTTTTATGCAGTTCTTCAGTTGATGTTAATGACAGATTCGATAGTCAGGTTAAGAACGTTCAGGAGGTGTCGGTTACAGCCGATGGTATGCTAGTTCATGTCAATCTCCTCTTATTCATCTCTTTAAATGTCAGTTATCTATATAATACACGGAAACTCTCATCTTCTCAACATATCCATGTCTGATTCATATCCGTTACTTGGACACTCCCGTGTTGGACACTTGACTTTATGTGTTCCCTAACTTTTTTATAGCTTTTTAAATCGGACGTGTTTCCCCTGTTTTCTGCTATAAATGAATTGATCGAACATGTATTTGACGATCACGTTGATGAGCATTGTATTTACTATGTGTTTGATGCGTGCAGAGGCTGGAGAAATTGATGAAGACGCCTTCCAGGAATGGCAAAGGAAGCGGCTATTAGAAGAGGAAAAGCAGAGAAGAGAAGCTCTTGCTGGGGAATCGGGTAATGGCAATGAGAATCCTGACAGCAAATCTCAGGATACAGGCAATAGAGTTATGGGAAAGAATGAGGCCGAGCTGACAGAACAGGGACGAAAGGTGGTACAAGAGCTGTTGGAGTCTGGGTTGAGAGCTCAGTATTTGTTAGAAAAGACCGGGGAGAGAGAGAAGTGTGAGCTCGAAGCTGATGCTAGTGCGTCTGGAGACTCGCTCTCCACTACTAACAGAAACGATGATTGATAGAAGTCAAGGTACGAAATGATTGGTCAATTTCCGATTTTTTTTTTCCTCTCAAACCATCCATGCCAACTTTGAGTTGTTTCTGGCGTTACAATTATGAACACGATTGGCAGATACCAAAATAATCGCATCTTATTTATTTAACGAATTCTGATTTCTAGTGAACTTTTCAGTAGGATTTGATAAAGTTCTAACCGATCTGTCATTGATGTTTCCATTTTGGTGAACCTTAGCGTTATTTTATATTGTAACTTCTTTTTTTTTTTTTTTTATAATAATCATTCATAGATTAGATAATAGTAGCAGAGTGAACATGCATAGATATATTACAAGTCTTCAACAAAGGTTTTGAAGAGTAAATTTATTTTATATTTAAAATTTCTCTGATATGCAGAGATGCTGTGTTTTTATTTTAACATCTTTGTAAATATTTGAAGCTCTCCTGAGAGTTTCAAGGATGTATATAAAATGTATGTTGTGGACACTTGAGTTCTCGTAATCCTGAATGTTGGCAATTCGGATTTTAGATCGGTATAACATCGATTTTTTTGGGTTCAGTAGCAACATATATATCTGCATTTAGAAAAGAAAAAAAAATTGTTGGGACAAACGCTCAAGTGTTTTGGATTCTCACTAAAGTCTCGGTTTCAAACTTCTTTGGTGATGATATATATATTGTCGGGAACAAAAAGAGACCGACTTTATGTAACCTAAACAATAAATTGATCCATTTCTTTGGCGATAATATATATATTGTCGGGAATAAAAAGAGACCGACTTTATGTAACCTAAACAATAAATTGATCCATTTGTTTCTCTTGTCAATTCATGAATATAATAAAATTGTGAGATGACTTTCGTTATCTTCCATTTCATTTTAAAATCCCAAAAATAATTGACAAAGTAAAATGTCGACAATCTGTAATGATATCTGGTCAGGATCCATTTGACCGATAGGAAAAGAAGTATAAATTTACACTTACTACATGAGTGACAAAGACTATTATTAATCTAAATAAACAGTTGTTTTGAGTATGATCGAGATCGAATTTGACACAATTCAAATTTAAGCAAATTTATACTAAGTTTAATTCGACTCGAGTCAACTAACTCAACCGTTTAATATTTGTATCGAGATCGACTGTTACATAATATGAATGTTGTTTACCCTATAAAAGTAGGGATATGCAGATTCTGTGCAAATATTTTATGCATTGTCAATAATTCAAGGAAGGTTTTAATGTATTGTTGAGTGACACTTGGTTTTAGAGCTAGTAATTTGTACCCGAAACTCAAACCCGAAAATTTGCAATCTCACTTGTATAAAATGGACCCAACCAATTTAATATAAGGTTTGGAGAGACTATGAGAATAGACGCATTTACATTTCATGCATGTGATTGCATATATAAATGCACACAAAACATGTTCCAAATATAATTTTGTACACTTAAAATTTTGTAAATTGTTGGATTTATAAAGAAATTGTTAATAATGGTTCAATCTCTTGACCCGCTAGTATACCCACCCGAAACGCAAGCAATCCGGGTCACAGGGTCTATCAAAATATACACAGAGCTCAAAACCCATTTATTTACTGTATTTATTTTCTCTAAAACCCTTTCTCTTTCGTCTCCACTGCAAAACATGGCGATGGCGATGAAAATGAGCTTGATCGCTGCAGCAATTTCCAAGCACGCTAGGCTCTCTTCTTCTTCAACCTCCACTGCTTCACTAGGTCTCTCTCTCTCTCTCTCTGTATACGTATGTATATGTTGTATGAAGATGTAGATGTGTGTTTGTTCGCAGATCAGTCGAAAATGCTAGGGTTTGTTGCAGCATTCACCGGTTCATTTTGTGTTTTACTTCAGCTACTGTTTATCAGATTTTCATTAATGTCATTTTTGTACCGCTAAATGCAACTCTGGTCTCGCAAATGTGTTGTTTTGATGGTTCTTTTACCGGTGTAAATTCGAACTAGCTGTTTTTCTGGATATTTTGTTTTGTTTTCTTGATTGTATTGGATGTTTTTGTCTCTGAATCAGTTCAGTTTGTTGTTCTTGTTATTGAAGATGTTTGTTTTTTACTGGTGAGAACTTTTGTCATACATGTAACTGGCGATATAAGGTTTATTGTGGAATGTATATGAATATGTAGTTGTGGGAGTGCAGAAGTGCTTACTTCACTAGTAAGCACGCCCGTGCGTGTTGTGTAAAGATATTGACATGTGTTTGTTTTCAGATCAGTCGATGATGCTAGTGTTTATTCCACCATTCTCCGATTCAGTTTGTGCTTACTTCAACTACTGTATATCAGATTTGTATTAGATCAATTCAAAAAACCTCATTGAATGTCGTTTTTACCGTCAAATGTCGTAGTAGTTTGTGTTTATTGATGATTTTTTTTTTTTTTTTCTTTGAGAACTTTTGTCATACATGTAACAGGGACTCTAAGGTTTAAGCTTTAATAGTTTGAATTTGTGGAATTTTGTGTTATGTAAAATTTATGGCCATCTTTTATATGAATCTGTAGTTGTGGGAGTGCAAAGGTCTTTCTTGTCAAGATACTCGTCTGAGTCGTTTGATGGCGATGGTGGTGACCAAAAGATTGGTAAAGTGGAGGAAGAGTTCTTTGACTCCAGTGATAAGATTGGTAAAGTGGAGGATGAGTTCTTTGACTCCAGTGATAAGATCGGTAAAGTGGAGAAAGAGTTTTCGCGCAGTGATAAGTATAATCAGAAAAAACCTGTGTTAGAACCCCATACTGTGAATCCAAGCAAAGGTTGGAGTTTTCGTGGAGTGCATAAGGTATAGGGTATTGCTTTTTACACTAAATATATTGCTATAATGTGTTTTAGACCTTTTTAAAAGATGTTACTGGCTTCATTGTGTTATAAGTTGAATTTGTATGTATGTTACTTGCATCAATGCTCACTCTCATTTAAAAGTTGACTATTCATTCATCATTTATGTGTCGTCCAACCATGTTCTTCACTCCCGAAGTTGAGACTGGATAATAAATTAAACTTAATTTTATGTTCCTCGTCATATGCAACTACGCTATGCCTTGATCATTGATGAGCTCAGACGACTTCTTTAAGATGATGTCCCTTGTTGTTTGTAGATGATATTGTCTTAGTTGATAAGAGTAAATATGGATTAGTGTCATATTAGATAGATCGAGATGAGGCTTTAGAATCAAAGGGGTTGAAAATAAGTAGAAGTGGTGAGAAAAGATATGATCATGTTAGATACATCTTCATGTGCCAGCTCCAACATTGCTTGGGGAAAGGCTTGGTTGTTGTTGGGGTGTACTTTAGATGATTATGCTATTTGTCCTCTGTTGTATTCTTTAAGACCTGGAGACTCTTCTTCAGTTCCCTGTATTCTATCCAATGAAAGATTTATATCAACTTTGTTTGTACACAGGCAATCATTTGTGGAAAAATTGGACAACTCCCTGTGCAGAAGATCTTGAGGAACGGTCGAACAATGACTATCTTTACAGTTGGGACAGGGGGAATGCGTGACCAAAGAATTTCAGGAAACAGACTGGCTTCAAGGCCTGCTCAATGGCATCGGATTGTTGTTCACAACGAAGAATTGGGGGCTTATGCAGTTCGTCAACTGGTTAAAAAGTATTCATTCATTTTTTTTCTGAAGTGTTAAATTTTATATGTATATGTACACTATTTCTGTCTAATACATGAACCTTTTGTTCAGTTCTTCAGTTTACGTTGAGGGTTCTATTGAAACTAGAGTTCACAATGACAGCATCAATGGTCAGGTTAAGAATATTCCAGAGATATGCGTACGAGCGGATGGTATGCTAATTTGTTGCCTATCATTTTTTAAAATCTTTTATAAGAGCTGAGTTCATGTCATACCAAGAAGTAGGTTCATGAATAAAGTGATTATTTCATGTTCCTAAGAATGTTGTGTGTTTGAAGTTGGTAGCTTTTCAGCCTAGTAATTTTAGAGACACATATGGTTGTGGAGCTGGCAATTTGGGCTTCGGGTTGAAAAGATGTTGAACCCACAAATTTCGGGTTTACACCTGTGTTACATCAACAGCGTGTGTGGTTGCCCGACCCGATCCGAAAATTAAAACACCATTAATGTGATGCTTCTTAAAACCCTGCAGGGAAGGTTCGCCTAATAAAGGGTGGAGAAAAGATTCCGATTGTTTCATTTAATGATATGTGTAAGTTCTTCTATCAATCCTTCCAAGTTTATGAGTTGTTCCACTATTATAGTACATTCTCAACTTTCCTACTTAATCTTGAAAATTTAAAGTTTCCTTGAAACTTAAGGTAGCGTTTGGATTAGAACTTTTGTTTTGGAATCTGAATAAGAATGAGCTTTCAATTTGTCGTGTTTGTATTAATACTTTTTAGTAGGGGTGACAAATTGTATTCATGTATCGTGTCTAGAGTTTAGTATTATGTTAAATGGGTTGAATAACATGACACAAACACGACCCGTTTATGAGCTGGTTGACACGGCCAACAAGTTTAGTTAGTTGAGTTCAAAATTATACTACGTGACACGTCTAAATGAATGGGGCTGATATTGACCGGCGGCTGGCACGACCAGATATATTTGGCCCATTTAATTTATATGGGTCATTTTACACGATTATGTTTCAAATTTTACAATTTTGTCCTTAAAATAGGTGTGTCAATAAACGGTTTACACGACCCGTTTAAGTAAATGAGTACGTTTCAACCCGAACGTGACCTGTTAAACGGGCTGAGTTACTCTATTCAAACTTGACACAAACCCGAGTAAGTTGAAACGAAACCTGCTTAAACTCATTCGTGACACCATTCATGACCCAAATAGCCAGCCCTATTTCGGTCATGAAAATAGCTTTGCATTGAGAATCTTATTTCAGAATTTCTAATCCAAATGCTACCCAAGTTTCTTTGTTGAACTGTTATCATCTTCCAATTCAACTTCCGTCATTGACTGTCATATATAATAATCTATGTTTCATTACACTTTTATGGCTGAATGTGTCTATCTCCTTCTTACAGGATGTCGTGAAGTAAAGAAATCCTCTTGGAAATGTAGCTGAGGCTCGGTAAAATCTATCTTCGTAGCTTGTAGGCCAAGACATGCATTTATCCGTTTACATTTTATATTATGAACCCATTTTAGTGTTTAGAATGGTTGTTGCGCCAAAAAATGTGAACGGTAATTTGCCATGATACTTATAAGATTTGTTTTAAAATCTTAGTTTAGAATATGATATTCAATGTTCAGTTCTATCATATCTTCTTTGAAGGCATTGAAGTTTTGCAGAATAACCAAGAAAACTGAAGAGTTCTCGGTGTCAGTCATAGCTGATTGTTCTGATTAACCCTTGTTCTTATGATACTCGATATAGATAGTACATAAACATAGATGTGGTAATTTTGACTTGACCTGCAGTCACCCGACATCTGACCGACCAACTTTTAGGTCAGGTCGGGTGCCAGCTCTAAGAAAGCATGTTACTTTCCTGGTTTTGACATGCCCTTAGGGTTGATGTGAGTTTTTTTGTTGCTCATTTGCTCTGTATCCATGACGGATCGCCTTTGAACTGTTCCTCCCACAGTTTTTGCAGGCAATTTGTGTTTGCGTCGTGTTGAAAATTTGTGTATATCGGTCAACTTGAAAGCTACCAAGTTATTAAACAGATTGAATTACTTGACATATGTTTGAATAATTAATGGGTTTGATTGCCTCTATGAAAATTTATTATTTTATTCAAGTGGGTGGCACAAGCTGGCAACTTACAAACGACGCTTAATTAGTGTATTTGAATCACATTTTGTCATTTTGATAATTTGTCATGTTTATGTTGGGCGTCTAAAATGTGCACGCATGATCTATTCGTTGTGGTGCCCGCTTGAGAGTATAATTGAAAACTAATTTTAACAAGTCAAATGTTTTAGGACTGTGCTAAACGTTTTAGTTCTATTGTACAAATTGTGGTGGGCCGAGTTTGCGCCGATCGTGTGGTGTCAACGCTTTCATTTCATTTAGTTACTGTGTTAAACGTGCTATGCAAATCCAAATGAGACTTCTACAGGCTTAACACATTGGCACATTAGTTTGAGTCGATGAAAAAAAGTCAGGCTTAACGCATTGGCACGTGATGATATCATATATGGCGAATTGTTATTTCTCACTTTGTACACACAAGAATTGCATCGAATTTAAGACAATACAAAACAAGAAAATATAAGAAAAACTAGCTATTAAAAAAGAATGCCTGTTTGAACCAAAACATGAAGATAAAAGCTTATATATAATCAAATCCTTAAGCGAATAAGGTATAAAAGAATATGAGATTGTAAACACGCAAGCGTCACATCACTATGCAATCTTCGTTTTTACTTACAAAATCAAGCTATAAATTAGTAATCGAACAAACTCTCGTAAACATATCTATCAAATAGCAATTGTTTGTCTTCAGTCAGTGAGTCCAACAGCCGAGCACAAACAGGAATCAAGACAAACTCTTAACCGAGACATCTACCAACTCTGTATCTCTCTACCTCATTTGTAACACACACCTATAAATATCACCATATGAAAAGAAAATACAAGCTTGCTCACACTGCCAGAAAAAAATATATATTAACATTTAGTATGTTACCGAAATAAATTGCCTAAGCAGTCACTGTTTGTCTGCTCGGCCTTTTCCCTTCCATGGCATCTTTCTTTTTCCGACAGGTGGTGCAGAGGAAGGGGCCTTCCCACGGCTTTGACGAGGGGGAGAAAAAGGGCCCAGTGTTCACTGAAAGACCGTCTGTTGGGGGTTGATGATCTACTTGGCAAACTGCACATCTGAAAATCCCGGAGTTTGGGTCGGAAGGAAGATCCTTACCCAGCCTGCGAGTTCAAGGAGAGCTAAGTGAGGAATTGAAACCAAATTTAAGTAGAGTAGAGATCAACTCAACTGAAAGCTTATTAATTTTATACTCATAATACACTCCCTCACATGCAAGCCCATTATCGCTTTGCATGCGATCCATGCACAGATTTACCTTGTGCTGGGATTTAACATTTTTTTTTCGTGTGGCGGGCGGTATGACTTCTTGCACACGATCTCTTCCCAAATTATATATATGGACCAGTTTCACAATGGAATGTTACTATAAAAATATAATACCTTTCTGCGAGCATTGCAGAACCCTCTTCAAACAACTCTTCCACAACCCCAACAGATGAAAGCTTATTTGAGGCTTTGTTAGTTGAATTCTCGGATTTCTTCCCGAACAAAAGTGAACTGAGCAAATTTGGTTTCTTCCTTGGAGTTGGAGGTAAGACAGGTTGGTCAGACGGGATAATATCAACAACCAAGCAGGTTGTATCATCCTTCAGGCCCCGTGATCGCAAAGCCTCCTATACAAAGGAACAAAAAATAAATATATATAGTAAAATAAGCAGAAGCCTGGGACATAACTCAAGAAGCCTTGCAAAACATCACCTTAACAACCAGCTTTGCAGCAAGCTCTGCAGGCAAACCCCGGCAAGCCTTGGCAGCCATATCAGAAGATAGAGTATCCCAGATACCATCAGAAGCAATTATAAGCCTTCCTCCAGCACTTGAAAGCTAAATAACAAGAACAAGACCTCAAATTTCAAAATGAAATTCAAGAACCTAGAAGGAAGAAGAAGATAACACAGGCAGGACAGATTGAACTCACCTTCACTTGCTTGACATGTGGTATTGGTACAATGAACTCGCCCACATCTGTGTCCCCAATAGACCTGGAAAGGCACAACCCACCAGGCCAGCAACGAAGTGGCCCAACCTGTGAAGCAAGTGCACATTAAAACCATATGGAGCTGAAAATTTGATTATCCAAGAAAGCTTCTTTAAGCTACTGATGTGTAAACAATTAAAATTGACATAGTACCTCATTTCCTCCAAAAACATTGAGCCTGCCCACTTCACCCCCACTTGCAGTAACACGCTCCCTCTCTTCTTCATTCTCTTCCAACCTGTGATCTACAGTCAAGAGTGAAACTACACCCCCTTGTGTGTCCAATATGCACCGAGAATCCCCTACAGACGCAACAGTCACCGTCCACCCATCAATCACAACAAATGTTACTGTCGTCCCCGAAGTTTCCCCTGTCATTTTAGCAAAGCAAGAAGATAAGAACACATAGTATTAACAAAGGAACTTAGAATTTTTTTTAAGAGGACGTGTCACGTGCCTTTCTGCTGAAACTCAATGTCAGTTTTCACAAAACCTGCAACTAGTGCCCGAGGAAGAGCTTGAAGCCGCT
>JAYMTH010000382.1:0-12500 GCA_036897465.1 Pelargonium australe
CTACTCACGTCTCGCATTTCTCAACGCTCTCAATTCGTACCCTCAGTTTGGGACGTCCGGTTCCGCGGAAGACAATAAGCGTGAAATTGCTGCCTTCTTTGCACACGTCACGCATGAGACTAGACGTAAGTTCTCTATCAATAACATCAATTAGGGGTAGCCTATAATAGGCATTGACTAGTACTAACAAAATTCTATATCTTAGTTGTGAAAGACAATAAGCGTGAAATTGCTATATTTTAGTTGTGAAAGCTAAAAGGTATGATATGGCTTAGGTGCACCAGATACAGTCAGTGGTGGAGCTATGGGTAGCCTAGTAGGCAATGACTAATACCAGCGTCTTAAAACTTCATTATATACTAGTAGAATTTACTAATTTCAACAAAAATCTATTTATGTGGTAGCGACGTCTTCCTCTAACAGAAAGCCGCTATATGCATGCACTTTGTCATACTTTTCTATACCATCAATAGTTTGCTCAACATTTTGTGTTGGAACCTTGAGCAAAATTCTAACTTTGTTGCCGCTGCATGCATTTTGTCATACATTTCAAACCACTATAGATAGTTTGCTTAATAACATTTTGTGCTGGTTTGTCGAGCAAAATTCTTGCTCTACCACAAATGCATGCACTTTGTCATACATTTGAACCATCACTTAACAACATTTTGTGCTGGAACATTCTTGAGCAAAATTCTGGCTCTGCGCACTTTGTCATACATTTCAACCATCATCAATTGTTTGCTTAACCAACATTTTGTGCCCCATCGTGAATAAAACTCTCCCTATGCCGCTATTGCATGCACTTTGTTGTACTTTTCAACCGCATCGAAAAGTTTGCTTAACGAGCGAAATAAGTTTTGTTTGTACAGATTTTTGTCACATACAAGAGAAAGACGGAGAGACAAAGGACTATTGCGAGGAGGGAAACACAGAGTACCCTTGCGTGGCCGGCAAGAAATACCACGGGAGGGGACCGATGCAGCTGTCGTGGAACTACAACTACGGAGCAGCCGGGAAAAGCATCGGGTTCGATGGCCTGAGCGCCCCAGAAACAGTGGCAAATGACCCAATGGTGTCCTTCAAGACCGCCCTATGGTTTTGGATGAACAACGTGCGACCGGTGATGGGACAAGGCTTCGGGTCAACCACCCGAGCCATCAACGGGGCGCTCGAGTGCAACGGAGGAAATCCAACCGTTGTTCAAGCTCGCATCAAATACTACAAAGATTACTGTAACCAGCTTGGAGTTTCCCCTGGCGACAACCTCTCGTGCTAATAACATATATGATCGATGCCACAAGTTGAAGTCTAGACCTATCAATTCCCTAAGCAAAATTTACTTTTTATTGAATAGATAGAAGACATAGGTTAAATTTAGGAAAAAAAGGTAGTTGATCTGCTTTTTAAATGTGTCTTGATTTGATTTAGAGTCGTGTAACTTTTCCATTTGGAATAAAAGTTGATACACCTATTAATGTGCAATTGAGTGTTCCATTTGATTGTTTATTTTCAAAAAAATTCGAACTCATTTCGTATTTTCGCGGGCCCGAGAATGACTCATTAATCCCAACAAATAAGGTGTTCAAAATCTTTCATTTGAAATGAGCTATGCAGGTTGTGGGATTAAAGGCAATTTTGGTACTCAAATTTTGGTGTAAATTCAGATTTAGTACATAATTTTTTATTCTACCAAAGTTAGTACCTATACTTCTATTTTGTACCCAATCGAGTACTTACCGTTAACTACTCCGTTAACTCGATGATGTGGCAATTAACCTTTTTCCGGCGACCGGAAAATTCAAGACATGAATTATCCGATGACTGAAAAACTCAGAATATGATATAAGATGTGGCTTTTCTCGAAGAGAAATGGAAGAAGTCTGTCTTGTGCATGTGCAAAGATGCTATATCGTTAAATGAATTCTAGTGAACTCTTGAATTTTCCGGCAACCGGAAAATCCAAAATTTTCTACAAACTTGCTTTTAATTAATGGGAAATGAAAATCAAAGAAGAAATTAGACAAATTCAAACACAATTCCAGTAGCAAAAACCCCTAAATTCAAAACAGCTCAACAATTTCATATTCACATCCTTCTCTTCAGATTGAACAGATCTGATGAAATCCATCCAAAAAAAATTGAACCCCAATATAAAAATCTAGAAATCCAAAACGTTTACAAGCTAATTTTTTTTTTCTTCCTCAGATCTGTTGTTGCAGCATCTCAAAACGTTTAAAAGCTAAAAAAAATTCATCAGACTCGCCGGATGCTGTTGCTGTTCGAACCAGAGGACGACGCCGCCGCCACCGCTTCTCGTCGTCGGAGAGAGGAGAGATGTCGCGAGCGAGGAGGACGTCGTTGCCGTGAAGGAGCTTTGCTGCCGTGATTGTTGCTCGAATCAGAGGAGGACGTCGACGGAGCTGGAGTGGTCGTCGATTCGGAGCTAGAGCGACCGTTGATTCACTGTACAAGACTCCGTTCGTGGTCGGAAGGGCGTGGTCAGAGCTCGTCCTTGCTCCTCGCAGCCGTCGTGCTTCGGACGGAATAGTGCCAACTCCAACCGATGTCGCCGAGGCCTTGGCCGATTCTAACCGAGGTCGTCGAGACCAGATCCGGAGCCGTGAGAGAGAGAGAACGACTCCGGCCAGTTCCCGCCGCCGTGAGTGCTACTCGTCGGACCGTCGATCGAAGTTGGAGCGGCCGTCGATTCACTGTGCAGATCTGAAGAACTGGGTTGCTTCTGAATCACCGGAGGCTTGTTCCTCTTAAGCCACTGTCTCTCTCAGTCTTCTTCTCCAAATCTCCAGATCTGAAGAACAGGACTCCATTTTCTAATTTTTGATGTATTGGATGAATTAGTTGAGTGTTGTATGGCAAAGAGAATGGTGGTGTATGGTGGAGAGAGGCTGATTTTGTAATTTTTTTGGGTTCATGATTTTGTTTGGTTAATTTTCTGGGTTTTTGAGCATAAGAATGCTCTGTTTTGTTGTTTGCATTTTAGTTGAGAGGGTTTGATTTGATTTGATTTGGGGGCTGAAATGGTTTTAGATTTTAAAATTTTAGTTAGTTTTGAAATTTTTGGAGTTTTCCGGTCGCCGGAAAATTTAAGGAATGATTTTACCGGTCACCGAAAAAATCAACCTTTGAATTTTCCGGTCACCGGCTTGCCACGTCATCGAGTTAACGGTTAATTTAACAGACATAGACGGCGTGTACTCAATTGGGTACAAAATTAAAGTTCATGTATTAACTCTAGTAGAATAAAAAATTGGGTACTAAATGTGAATTCACACCAAAGTTTGAGTACCAAAATTGTCTTTAATCCATTTCTGAACTATTTAGATAGTTTCCATGAGCATGTATGTATGAAAGGGAAATAGAGGAGAAATTAATATAATTATATTATGGTTTTTCCAAGATATATCTCTCCGGTTTGAACCCAACTATTCATATTATGGTTCAACTCCATGCTATATATTTGCTTAGAAAGGTTGGGAAGATTTCTACAAAAGTTGGTGGAAATGCCTAATTAAATTAGGTGAAAGAAAACATGGCATTGAATTTGAATTTAAAAAGAATTTGTTCATGGTAAATACTAAATACTCTCACTTGGCCATGCCATGTAATCCATTGGATCTTCCAAATAAATGGATTGCTACTATACCCCACCTATTTTCCATATGCAAATATAACCAAAGTTCCTACTTTACTTTGACTTTGTTTTTAAATTGAACAAAAAAATACAGTTTCACATTAGATTTAGACCAAGACTTCAATTTTGACCATATCCAATCCAAATACCCTTCCCAAGGCTATACTTTTATACTCAAATTCAACCCTTCCCTCTACCAAAATCCCCAAATTCAACCCTCTCTTTTGGGTTGTTCAACCCTCTTCACCACCACCATTTACATACCTTATTCTACTCCTTCATTTTGACTTTAATCCGATTCGATCATACATTTTGTTTTGACCAATCCAAATTTGTCTTATACATTTACATATCGAACTAAATTAGACGAATTTGCACAAAAGTAAAATTATACCCGAAAAGTATCTTTTCTACACTGAGCTACACAATAGAAGCATTTCTTTATTTGTTTTTCAAAATCCTTCACACTCAACTCCATAAAATTCAAAATTAGAGCCTCAAATATAGTATGGATGTCTTATTTTAATTGGTCTTATTGCTAATAATTTATCATTTTCAATTGGGTGTTCAAAAATATCTAAAAAAGTCTTCAAAACCACAAATACAAAATAGAGAATCAAATTTGGATTTATCCATCCAATCTAACCATATCATATCCAATCCAACCTCTCCATGATCCATCCCTTTAGCACCAAACCCAAACTATACTACTACTTGTGAGTTGTGAATACTATACTTGCCATACTTGTACACTCCTCTCCTACCCCACACGTGTCTCGACACCTCTGTTGCCAAGTCATTGCCGCCACCGTGGCCGGAACCGTCAACCCCACCCATCTTTTGACACGTTGTGGACTTGCGTTAAAGCAATTGTCAACCCCCATCCATCTCTCCCTCACTAACCATTTTAAAATTCAAAACACCCACCTCCACGTGTACCCACTTCTCGATCGTATATATATACACAAACCCACATTAGTAACTTCTCATCCATAACACAAACACTCTACAATTTTACAAAAGCTAAAACACCCAGAAATGGACTGGACTAGAGGCCACACCATCGGCCGCGGCACCTCCGCCACCGTCTCCCTCGCCACCTCCCACGCCTCCGGCGAGGTCTTCGCGGTCAAGTCGGCCGAGTTAGCACAATCCGAGTTCTTGCAGATTGAGCAGCGGATTCTTTCTTCTTTGGGAGCTAGTCCTCACATAGTGGCATACAAGGGGTGCGACATTTCTAGAGAAAACAACAAGCTCATGTACAATCTCTTCTTGGAGTACGCCGCCGCCGGGACCCTCACCGACGCCGCACGAAAGCACGGCGGCCGCCTCAGCGAGGCGGCGATCGGGTACTACACGAGTCAGATTGTGCAGGGGCTGGAGTACCTGCATTCGCACGGGTTGGCGCATTGCGACATTAAGGGCAGCAACATTTTGATAACCGAAACTGGTGCCAAGATTTCAGATTTCGGTTGCGCCAAGCGGGTTGGTTGCTCGTCTCCGATGAGCGGAACGCCGTTGTTCATGGCGCCGGAGGTGGCGCGTGGGGAAGAGCAGGGGTTCGCTGGCGACATATGGTCTCTGGGATGTACGATTGTGGAAATGGCCACTGGGTCCTCGCCGTGGCCGAATGCGGCGGACCCGGTGTCGATTCTATACCGAATTGCGTTCTCCGGAGAGGTGCCGCAAGTCCCGAGCAGTCTCTCCGGCGAAGCAAGGGATTTCTTGGGAAAGTGCTTGAGGAGGGACCCAGAGGAGAGGTGGACGGCTGGTCAGCTTCTGAAGCATCCGTTTCTTGAACAATTCAAATCTTCGAGAACAAAGCAATTTCAAGAACCCGATTCAGCCTCACCCACAAGCATTCTTGATCCATGCTTATGGTGCTCCGATGAAGAATCAGAGACTTTGGCGAGCCAGAGCCACACGATTTCTTATAATTCGGCCCGGGAAAGGATCAAACGGCTGTCGGCGATCACTACCAAACCCAACTGGAGATTTGACCAGAACTGGATCACAGTCAGAGGGAACAATCAGAAACAGAGTGAGGAAGGGTCAGTGGAAGCATCAATTGAGCTTTGGAGATAGCAAAAAGAAAAACAGATTTTTTTAGCATAGTACATTAGGGGATTTTTTTTTTCCAATTCTCTGTAAATATGGACAAAAACAGAGTTGTAGGAGATGAGCTCAATTTTTATTATTATCATTTCTTTGGAAAATGAAAATCAGGTTTCTTGAGAAACCTAAATTCATCGAAAAAAAAAAATCTTCTTGTGAGTTACAGTCAAAGAAGTCTTGGTAGGAACAGAGACAAACAGCGTAAAAGAGTTCAGTTTTTTTTGGCAAGTGCACCACCTGGCACTGACACCAGGTTTTCTGCTCCTGTTTTGGTGCGTTCTCAATTCAGACACCGACCTTGATTTCTTTTTTGGTTTAGTAACTAAAACATGGATAAGTTTACCCCGAACCAGAAAAGAAAAATCTAATCCAACACAACTGTTGTCTGTCTGTTTCTCTGTTTGGTTACTTCGGCAAGTAAATTAGGATAAAATTAGGAGAGACTCAGTGCATTAGAGCTGTTAATTTGAACTCGAATTTGCAAGTACTAGACTTCCGGTTTGATATTTGCCCGACACAAACCCGAGTAATATTCAGATGAAATCGGACAAACCTACAAAATACAACATATATGTGTCTAGAAACTGAAACTCGATCCGACCAAACCCAAAATACTTCGGGTCAGAGTATGGTCAGGATTCAACATCTTGAAACCCGATCTGCTAGCTCTACAATGTATTTATAATATGGAGCTGGCTAGCCACTTACACTACCTTCTCTTGTTGTTTGTTTGTGAGTGGTAGGTGAATTTTTGGCTAATACCTACGAACCAAACAGGGGAAAATATAGTTTGGGTAGTAGTTCCGGTTTGAGTTCCAAGTCAAGAACCTCACAACCTCTTGTTTTGTTTGTTTGTTTATGGTTGCGAGGTGAGTATAGAAGAAAAGAAATGAATAAATTCCATTCCCAAAAACCATAAATTAGAGGTAGTGCGTATAGTAGTAGAAACAATAACAATCAAAATGGGTATGGGTTTGTGGTTCCAATATCAGCATCTGAATGGGCCATTGACAGCGCAAAGTGGGTAGCTTTCTGGCTAAAACATGAGACAACGAGAGGGTATAGAATTGACACACCGTTGGAGACCTCAACTCACTTTATTTTTCTACCCAACCAATCATTCACACCAAAAAGAACCCACCGCAATTGATAAACATTCATGATTCTACTAAACGTTCATGTTGGTTTGAGCATTTGATCATATTTGTTATACTTTAATTAATATTGGGATACAGTTTCAACACTCCTTTGAAGTACATGTTAAACTCGGGTGTGAAAATTAGGTCCGCTGAAATCTGAGAGATAACTTAATATGAAACTGGATTCAAGTATGTAAGTTGATAGAGGGACATATGTTGAGAGTATCACTTAATGTGTGATTGAATCTAGACTTGCACGAGATAGGTTGACTTAAGTCGAGAGACAAGTTGGATAAGAGAAGTGTGGTTGAATTCAAACATGAACATTAATATATGTGGACTTAAAGTGAGAGTATTTCTTAACATGTTAAATTTCATTAAATGATGAATCTAAGTAAAGTTTTTATTGTCGATATTTGACATGCTGGATATATAAGAGATCCACATACATGTCCGAGTCTCAAGTGAAAACAACAAAATGTATGGGTCCTTCAAGATCTTTAGCGGGTGGATTTGGTCGAGAGCTTCCAAATTAGTCACGAAACTTTTGTCCTTAAAATTTGCAATTACTTGGCTAACAAAGATGGTAACGTCGTGGATGATGAACACGTACGCACATACTATGGAAGAGAAGTTTCCAAAGAGTTCTGAGCAAATGATGGGTGACATTTTAATGGAACAGTCAGGTATGATACGACATATGTATGTATGTATGTGACTAATTCACATAAGATTCTGAGTTTTTTTACCAACTTCGTTTTTTTTTTTTGTTTAAAATAAAAAGAAAGCACAACAAGCACGCTAAGATGTAATGAAAGAAAGCAACACCAACTACCCATTGCCAATTTGCCAAAGTATCTATTCTAAGTAACAATAATACATAATTTGTTAGTTAAGAAGCTGTTCTGGGAAGTTGACTCAACTCACTTGTCTTATTATTCTGCTTCTGCTCATATACATCTAAATTTTTGACTGTGCAATCCAGTGAAAAATAACACATTTATAGTCAAACACAACAATAACTACACATACATCATAAGAATGAAAACTCAACAAATGTTACTTTACATATACAAACAACATAAAATTTTCAGATTTGCAAGTAGCATGGCCTATGGTGGGCTGGGCTTAGGCAAAAAGAGCCTTGAACCTCTGACCTTGTGGTTAACAGCCACACGCTCTAACCAACTGAGCTATTCCAGCTTATAGTTAAAATTGTGACTTTTATGTAATTCGAATAAGACCTAAGTTCAAACCAAATGACAAAATTTGGTGGTCAATACTAGCCCAAGCTACATTTTCTCAAGTCTTGGGACTCCTGCTTGAAAGGGCACCCTGAGGAGTGGTGGAAGGTGGTGGCGGCGGTCTCATTAGAGACAAAGTCACACTCGTGAACGAATATCTTGAATAGCTTCACCAAATTAGTTAGAGATTTGTTTATCCTTTACTTGATATAAATGAGTTAGGTGTTTATTGTTTTACGACATTTTCAGTGGGGGGAAATTTCTTCAAGATGAGTCCTCTGAATTGGTTTCAAGATATGATGAACTTCTTGCCATTCTGTTTGGAATGTGAATATCTAAATCTCCAAATGTCACTACCTAAAACCTGAAATAGAATGACACACGCATTAAGTGAAAAACAGAGTAATAATCTCTCTTAGAGAATCAAAGCACAACAACTATAATGTAGAGAATGAGAGTAGAACTATTCAACAGTTTTTCATCCAAGGAGTTGATATTTACAATCACAAACCAAGTCGATGATGCGACAACACATGATTTGCAAGTGGATATGTATGATCTACCATGAGGCCCATGTTGAGATTAGATCCGAGCCTCTCGTACGCGTGGTCTATGGGCATCAAGTGAGTCTTAGCACCTATGTGTGCCCTTAAAGCAATGGGGGTAAGAAAATCTTAGAAACTGTTTATGATAGTTTTTAGAGTCCTAACATGATAAAGAGCTTTAAACGTGTGTTAGTGAGGCGAAGAGTCTTGATCACAGTCTCTACGACGTGGTAGCAAGATCAAGGTAACAAGTAGAAAGGAAGAATTTGAAAATAACAAGGGGTGTTTAGGTTCAAGTCTAAGGATATACAAGCTGAGCAAGGATATTGTTGACAGTTTGAAGCCAAGTGTGGCTTCAATGGTCCTTTGAGACTTACATAAGAAAACATGGGGTTGCATTTCATGAAGTATTAAATTTGAAGAGTAGATTGAAGATTGGGTTCCACCAGATTTACAACGACACGTGAAGTAATATCAGCCTCCAAATGGAACATTGTTGAGATTATGGAGCTCAATGAATGAAAGAAAAATGGCACAAAGAGCTTAAAGAAGTCTTTTATTTGGGTTGAAACTTACTCTTAGAATCAAGAGTTCCAAGTGAGTCAAGCAGCAGCACCAACAAAACTAGTGCCATGTTCAAAAACATAGCCTTTCCTTCTGATCTCTTTAGACCATCTCTCAAACAACCACACACAGAACCTAACCAGATCCACCAAGAAAATGATCCCTATCACAGTAGCTCCCCACAGAGATGCTGAAAAACTGGTAGGTCCTATGTAGAACAGCCCACAAACATACGCTGCAGCCATGCTCCGCACCGCCACGCCAAGCAACGCCTTCAATGGGAACCCATCTATCAGCAAAACTATGACAGCAAGTGACACAAAAAACCCAATTGAGTTTGGTCCCATGAACAGAACAAACTCTTGAGGACTGAATGCTATGTTGGCACCAAATGCGTTCGAGTTGTCGTTGTGGAACACGCCTCCCGGAGGGCTCAAGATTGCCTGGTATGTCACAGTTGCTATCAGCACTGCCACCACCATCAATGCGCTTTGTGTGTGAGACGGCGCTTTCTTGACTTCCATGGCCAGATTCTTCCACAGCTTCAAAGGGTTTAGAAACGAGACCTCCTTCAGCAAGAACCGCCATACATTCTCGTGGTCGGGTTCTGCTACATTGCTCATCAAGCTGTTTTTGTATAGTACTTGATCATGAGTAGAGTCTCCATTGGCAATGAGCTCACACCCTCTTCGTGCTCCGGCGCGTAGTAGCAATTCTCTTAGCATGTAATCACTTGATCCACCCACCATTTGTTCCACAACATCAAGAACATCTAGAGCTGTTAAGCCTCTATTGTTTCTTGCATTCACATCAGCTATGCAGCCAGTGCCTTGATCCTTATAATCACCCCCAGTTAGCAATTTCACAGCCTGTTTGAGAAAGATCCATAATGGTTACTAAAAAGAAAGAATTTTGAGGTTAAGGTCAAGCAAATGAAATAGGGGATAAAGGAACTTGCCACAATTTGCCTCTTAGCAGTTGCAAGGTGTAGCACAGTGTTGCCATCTACGTCGCGGAGATTGAGAAGATCTTCAAGATTAGGAGACTTGAACATGTCAATTATGGCTCTAAAGGCCTCAAATTGGTTGTTCTTGACAGCAAGGTGAAGTGCAGTCTGGCCTCTGAGAGTCACATCATCTTTGCATTCTGGACAAAAGCAAAGCAATTCTCTAATGACCTGAACCTGGCCAGTTATGGCTGCACAATGCAATGGAGTCCTACCATCACTGCTCGTGAGCTGCGCGAGGCCTCGAGAAGCCTTCAGAATCTCCCTCACTGTCTCTGCAAACCCATTTGCTGAGGCCAAATGCAAAGGGCTGAACCCATCTTTGTTGAGCCTTGTTGCAAACTCTGGCTTCAGCTTCATTAGCTTCTGCACAAACTCTGTCTGTCCTGTCATTGCTGCAACATGTAAGGCTGTTTCCGGGCACAATGCTAGTGAGCTTCTCTCGAGCACGAACGGATCGTCCACGAGCAACGATTCCAGCTCAACAATGTCTCCTCTGTGAGCTGCCTCCAGCAATCTTGGATCCATTTTCTTCAAGATACTGATTTCAAAAAATGCATGACCATAGGACAAGAAGTATTTGGAGCTCTTTCACTTCAATGACTGTATATTGGTATGAATCTGTGTATTTTGTTTGGATTTTACTGAGTTGTTTAACAGATACTCTAAAAGGGCAGTGATTGAATTAGCAAATGATGTTGCCAGTTGTTTTAAAATTATTCAGGAGTCACATGCATGATAGGTGTGGGATGAGATTTTTGTTTTCTTTTGATCAAGGCAAGCACATAATGGGCATATTTTTGTGCAATGCCAGATATGGAAGAGATGTCCATGTCTTTGATTTGGAAGGTGAGAGGGACCCATTTATGCCATTTAAGCACAGAGCTATGCTTTGGACAAATGGTTGGGACATGTCTCTGCAAATGTACTTCAATGAGGAGGATATGGGGTTGCATTGTTGGACTATACTTCACTTGGATGCTGCTTTTTTACTATAATTTTTTAACTTTTTGAACCTCATGCTCTATGAATAAATATATATAGTTAGGAACAAAGGATCCTTTTTTATTGATAACCAGATCACATGAAACTATGCAACAATGAATTTTATTTGACCCACATGATACTTGACTGATATTAACAAGTGTTGACCCATGGCCATGTGGAGTTTTTTAAGGACCATGTTTTTCAATTCTGCTGAAACTCCTGGTACAGTGGGATTTGGGCAGGAATGCATATCTTGTAACGGGTGCTCACGTTCAACGCACGAAACTCTTACTATTACGAGACTTGGAAATGATTGTTAGTGTGTAAAAAAAACTACTTGTAAAGAGAATCAAAGATTTTCTATGTTGATGGTGAGAGCATAAATTAACTTTACGAGATTGGATAGTCAAACACAATTTCTGAAATTGGTAGCTATATGTAGGTTACAAAATGTGCCAAAATTCAACGAAACTCAAAGATTTCAAGTATTGGGAATGAATTCTGCGTGTACTTGTCTTTGTTATGATTCCTCTATTTCAGTAATTGTACAAAATTATCAGATATCATTGATGATTATAATACAATCTAGTATCTAGTTCTTGTCTGACTGAGTCTTCATGACATTGACAACCTCGTTTTCCATGTTAAGTGATCTTGCCAAAATCATGTAGAATTTTAAGATTCTTTCACGACTCAAAATTTAAGTTGCTTGGATCGTGAACTATGAAACGCTTTAGTACGCAGAACAAAAACGCGGAACCCTCAACAGAACAATGAGAACTAGAAATGTATTTCATCATACAGTTTTGAATTTTCAAAAATGTGGAACTATAGAAATTGATGACTCAACAATGAGAGTACAAGAATTTAGTAAATTCAAATCATATAGTCCAAGAAGAGCTATCCCCAATCGCAAAGAGCCTTGTTGAAATAAACATAACATCTAAAACAGTGAAAAAGGTAACAATCCTCATTGAAGTAATCAAGACTTTGAATCCTTCGTAACTAAACATAACTATTTTTTCGATCTGAGTTCAAAAGCAACAACAAACTCAATTTTGTATTGTAATTTGTATGTAAAAGCTCTCTAAGCCTCCCTACGTACAAAGTAGAGCTTCCCCATGACATGGAGAACGGCAACAAAAGCTATGAAGCCAATACTCATGACAAGAACAACATTTGGAGAGATCTTGAGCCCCGGTGCATCATCTGTGTAGAACTGAAGCATGGTCCCGGAAGCCCCCC
>JAYMTH010000382.1:15000-21990 GCA_036897465.1 Pelargonium australe
TAAATAAAATTTAAAAAACTGCCTAAAAAAGTTGGACACAGGACAGAACAAATAGAAAATTCATGGAGACCTAATCTGAAACAGGACTTTAAGGATTTATTGTTTGGTAACAAGGAGACAAGTTTGTGTTGTAACTTGTAAGGGTTGAAGCAGTATCTAGAGATTAAAATACAACTGATAATTTTGATTTGTAAGTATCATCTAAGAGCACAATTACACATACCTAGGCTTTTTGAAAGATAATCACACCGTGTACTGGGTACGTATTGTAATTCTGTATGATGAGTGAATGAAATTTGCTTTTGATCGCATTCTAACAAGGCAGATAGAAAGCTCTATCTAGAAATTTTTTTGTGCTTTGGTACCATGAAACAAGACTGAAATAGCCAAAGACAACCAGAAGTTTCACTTCTCTCTACATCCTTAAAACCCTTGCATACTGAACCAAAATCTTAAATGAACTCATACAACAAAGCACGCTCAGTCCAACTAGTACCATTTTTTGACAACAATCTTAGGAAGTTCACTGTTAGTTTTAGCTTTTCCAACTAGTGTAGTAATTTTGGAAGTTTCATCTGGAACTGACCAAAACAATTCATACTTATTAGGTAAGCATACAAAAAGCTATACATCCACAGCATCAGGGAGTCATAGTACCAAACAACTTGAAAAATAATACACCAAAGCTAAATTGACAAAGTAGACAGTCCAAAATTCTCTATTTGGTCACTAAAGAGTATTGCTATATTCCAAGGACAAAATAATATTATGCACGAAGCCAAATCTAATGCGACAGTCTTACTACTGGACATGAGTTTACTGCTCTTAAGTAATAGACTAATAGAGAATATGTTAAGTTATAAGAATGAAATGGCCTTTTGCAGTTCGCCCTATCTTGTTGTAAAGGCAACTTCTACATCTGGCTAGTGGCTAATTTCTCCACTGCAGCCTATAAAAGATTATCCTCTTAGATGCACTCTTGGAAAAAAAAAAAAAAACAAAGACACCAATCAATAGCCTTACCTTTCACTTCTATTTTTTATCTATGAAATCATCTTTGTTTTTCTATCTTGTTCTTCCTGAGACTAAATTTTTCATTTTCTCCTCTTATTAAATTTTCTTTGAAACCCTCAATTCTAGTATCATTTTCAATCTTGCAATCATGCTTTTGTGCACTGCTAAGGGAAGAAAGATGTTGGAACTTGGAAAGCATACAAGTTATTACTTATATGTTTTATCAAACCTTTATTAATGTGGTATGAACACCCCTCAAGTCTCAACCATCATGTCTTGACATGTTTCCCATAGGCATGCTGCAACACTCAGTGGTGGATCCACTTGAGTAAATGGAGTCACTCGACCCCATATATTGTGGAAAAAACTGATTTTTATAGTTATATTTATTCTTTTCTTTTTTAAAAACAAACTGACACCCCAAAATAAGTTCCAGAATTTTTTTTGACATCATATACTAAAAGTCCTGGATCCGACCCTGGCACCACCTGTAGTATAACACCAAAAGCCATGGAATTTGTAATACAATCTTAACCCAAGACCATAGTCAAACCCCAAGGTATTTGGTGCTAAGCTACAGAAGTAACAACCAACAATGGAATGAACACTTTTGACCATATACGAAAAAACATATCAAGCATGTAGAGCTTGAATTGAATGAGCTTCTATCTTAACTATATAATAGGTCACTCTTAGTAACATTTTCCAACAAAATACTAACTAAACATTGCAACTAACTTACTTTGGCACATGCGAATGGTATTACTTCCACAGAAAAAGACATACTTCAATATAGTACTCCTGGATGATGATGGTTCATAGCAATTACTCTCATCTCCAAAACCAATTCATCCGAATTCTGTATCTGAATAGACCGATTTAGTTGCTCGAAAAATAAACTAATGGGGTAAAAAATAGATGCTAATACTTAATCAAGTTCCAAAATTTCATTTTTTTTTTCTTTCAACCCTGTATTCAGCAAACAAACAACAAAGACTATAATACAATCAATCAGCTTCCAAAATTTCATTTTTTTTTCTATCAACCCTGTCTTCAGCAAACAAACAACAAAGACTATAATACAATCAATCAACTCAGAATGCACAATAACCAAACCACACTAAAAATCAATCAAAACAACCAAACCAAACTAAAAATCAGTAAAAAAAATATGATTACCCATTAGAGAAGCTTCTAGCATGTGCTTAGCCGCTAAGACCTGGTCGGTGGGATTAATGGCACCAACCTCGTCGGTGCGGTTCTGGATCTTGGCCATACTGTAGAGGCTGGACAATAGCACTACGAAAAGGGTTCCGGAGACGGTCTTGACGACGACCGGACCCCTACCTCGCTTGACCCGATCAAGGGTCAAGATGACCAGCTTCCTCAAAGGGGTTTTGAAGAGAAGGGTCAGTATCAGAGCCATTTCGGCGAGGATCACGGTGTACAGGAGTTGAATCATCTTCAACGGCGAGTCTTCAGCTCTGAGTATGTCGGAGAGAGACAGAGAGATTTTGGGTTTGGGGGAGAGGACTTGAGAGAATCAGACGAACGCGATTCTGAAGTGAAGAAAAAAAAAAGGGAAATATTGATGAAACTGTGTGCCACTTTTCTTTCCTAATTAAAAAATCCAACCGACTAGTTGTATGTCTACTCTGATGTGGCTCCGCTGCACTGGATTGCTTGTCTTAGCCAATGACATTATGCCACGTTAAACTCAATTTTTACTTTTCCTCACGAGTTTAAATTGATTAAATATATATAATAAATTATTAGATTAATGGTCATGGTCCACTTTTAAAAGATCATCTCAAACTTTGAATGAACTAGTTACTAGTTCCATCCTTAAATTTATGAGTTCTAATAATTTCAAACAAATGTAGCTTTGCAACGCATAATAGCAAATATAATACAAAGGGTTCTGCTACAAAAACTGCAGTACTTGCACATGATTATATATCAAGCATCAACTATTGATCAAGACAGAGCTACTAATGACGAAGCCGAGAGGCGAGAGCTATAACCCAAACTACCAAAAACAAGATCTCTCCTTCCTCCAAGGGATAGCTTAATTGGCAAAAAGGAATCTCATGTCCTCCACTGTTAATTTCCCAAGAGCCTCTGAAGAGCCACCAACAGTACTGTGGAATCAAATCAATAAAATTAGATCAGTGTTGCAGGAAGGACATTAAAACCAACAAAACAAATTAAACTCACCCTTCAAACACTAGTTCCTTCTTCTCTTGCAGTTTCAAGATCCTTTCCTCAACTGTGTTCTCGATTACAAACCTCACTATTCTGTGAACGGAAACAACAATGACAGTTCCATTTATTTATGATAATTGTTTATGAAAAGTTACAATCCTAGATATGAGCAAAAAGTAGCACCTTATTGGCTTATACTGCCCTATTCTGTGGATTCTGTCTTGTGCTTGCCGCTCAACAGCTGGGTTCCACCAAGGGTCCATCAAGAAAACCTAGCCAGATTCAATAGATAAAACAATTACAGGAAGGAACGACATTTCACACTTCCAAGTCTGGCAGAGCATCGCAATGAACTTGGAGTTCAATCAGATTGGAAAAACATGGAGCATATAAAAAATTGGTTAGTGCAGCAAATCTACTATGGAGCATACCATGCATTGCCCCATGTGCATATGATATATTGGAAAAAATGATGGGTAAAGAAATAACTACAACAAGAACAAGATATTTCTTACATGTGATGCTACGGTAAGATTGAGTGCAACTCCTCCGGCTTTTAAGCTCATGAGGAAGATCTTGCAATCAGCATCTTCAGTAAATCTCTTGATAGCAGTATCTCTAGCAGCCATGGACATGCTTCCAACTAATTGAACACAATTTATGCCAGACTACAATAAAATTCATCGAATTTAGTGACGGTTCTTTGTTACATGCAAAAAGGGAAATGGAAAGCAAAGCAAAGCAAATCTCACCTTCTGAAGAGAGTAGTTTATCAGATCCAAGAATGATGTGAACTGGCTGAAAACAATTGCTTTTGCAGATCCATCCCTCTCAACCATGAATCTAATTTCTTCCCTCTAGACACATTACAAAACACAAGATATCAGAAAACAGTAGAGGTTAAAAAAATGAGAAAGAAGAAGGACCATAAGGTTGAAAAGAACTATATATTTTTTTTGATACAGAAAGGTGCCGAAATCCTATCTTGCAAAGGCCTAAGGAACCTTTTCAAGACATATATATACAAGCTCAAACAAGGAAATAGTGTTCAGGAAAGAGACTTTGCCTCTATGTGATCCAGGTAAAACGGGTTCTCCTTTCCTTGAAGAACTTTCAAGTTGAATCATATCTGAAATTCCATAACTACATTCACTTGCAACTTGCAAAGAACTTGTTTAGTTTTATACCATATTAATGACATTTTTTTACTCTCATCTTAACAATTTGTACCTTCTCAAGTTCAACGACTTTAACCGAAGGAAGAATATGGACAGTTTAGTAGACCACATACCAAAGCATCAATTTTTGTGCTTGTCTGGAAATCATCAAGCTGAATTCTATTCAGAATACTTGAAGACTTGAACCCTTTGATGGTTGTTTTGTTGGTCAAATCTCCAGCATCAACATTTGTAGTGAAATCAACAGTAAGTGGCTTAGAACACGATGGGCATGAAACTTGTCCCAGTGAAGCAGAAAAGTCTATCAAACAAGCCTTGCAAAAGACATGACAGCAAGAGGTAACCTGACACAATTACCGAAACAAAGAAAACTTAGCAAATACTAGGTGCGAGCAGAATCTCTTCAAATTAGTTAATAAAAAATAGAAACATTTTAGTTTTCGAAGAAATCCAATCAGAAATAAAAGGAAAATAGCAAATCAACTCACAACAGAATCTTCAGCTGGATCATGACAAAGGCCACAGACTTGCTCCCCACTTTCATTAGCACCCACATTACCACCTCTCAGTGCAGCAGTTTTAGAATATACCACAAGATAAGGGTGATTGACAGCCTGTAGTATCACAAGAAAAATTATGGAAAGAATTAGCATCCCATATGAACCAAGTTTTTAGTTCTCTTGGTGAAAAATGTAATATGAAAATCTCTCCTACAGAAGCAGAGAACAATAAAAGGAGACCAATGATATTTTAAACTAAAAAGCATGCCCAAAATTGCATAAACTCCAAATCTGAGCCATAAATCACGATGCCCAAGAAACAAAAATCAAATTAATAAAACTTGTTCATCTAATTTGCCTGATCAATCTAAATGATTATTAGAAACCTAGAAACTGTTCATTCAACAGATACAGGAGCAGTACTGTATAGCATGATGGTTATTCAAAGATATTCAATGACAAAATTCTATGTGTAGCATACTAACACGCATAAAACACCAGGGCCATGGTCCCCTTAAAAAAAGTACAGCCACAAGTTAACCTGAACACAAAAACTAATTCATATTACACAGTTTCATATCTTCAGAAGTACCATTACGTGGTAACTGTGGAAGATAAATTGCCCACAGGAAGCAGAGAGCCATTGCATACTTTTTAAAGCAACAATTAAATTATAAAGAAGCATCAATATCAGAAAGAATGTCACCCACATGACTCAGAGAACCATTGCATGCTTTTTAAGACAATAATAAAATTATAAAGAAGCAACAATATCAGGTAGAATGTCAAGACTCCACCTGCCGCAAGCGAGTGAGAAGGTCAAATATGTGAGCATAGTTATTTGTCACAATCCCCGCTTGAATATAACTGCAAAGAAGAAAATATATCAGACTATCAGTTATCCAAGTTAGAATTGTGTGATGCAGGTAGAGATAATGAAACCATACAAGAACTTATTCCATGCTAAAATTCTAATAAAAGAGATAAACTTCACCTCTAATGATGAAGCCTGCAATCCAATAAAATATTTAAAATAAGGTTTAAAAAGCATTAGATGAGATGAATATATTCCCCCATTAATGTCAAAATTAAGAAGTTGGAGACAACCAAAAACTAGTATACTTTATGATGGTCAGATGGATGAGTCAAATGAAGGCACATTTTCCTTCTTCTTT
The DNA here is from genome assembly GCA_036897465.1 of Pelargonium australe. Lineage (NCBI taxonomy): Eukaryota > Viridiplantae > Streptophyta > Magnoliopsida > Geraniales > Geraniaceae > Pelargonium > Pelargonium australe. The sequence continues at coordinate 21,073 of JAYMTH010000382.1, forward strand.
TTCTTGCAGTTAATTGTTCATTCTTAACTAAAATTTGTGCCTATCGTGGAATAAGCGGGGAAGAAAATTCATTGCACAAACAAATATATTTGAGATTGACATAAATGTTCATCAGTATTCGGTTCAAGAGTTCATCATAGCAGCAAATAAATCCAACAATAGTTTAAAACTGCATCTTAGAGGTCATGGAATAACTGATTGTTTCATACATGTACTTATTTTAATATGAATCATAAAAACAAACATTTTTCACTCTCAAAAGCTATTATTGCTATCAGCAGCCATTCAAACTTTTGGGAATAACCTTACAGTTGATAAGAGCTATATCATGCAATATTAGTAAGCTTAACCAGATATTAAACAGAAGAACTCTTAATGCACTACTTCAATAGTTTGTTCAGCAGTTCATGACCTCTACCATGTGTTAAGGACTGGCATGAAATGGTTCAACATAATTTGCAGATTAGTTGCGACCTCTACCATATGTTCAGGACTGGCAAGAAATGGCTCAACATAATTTGTAGATAAATTTCGAAATCTTAAGCTCCAATGCTTGCATTACCCAGCTGACTATCATTAAATTGATGCGGGTAACCAAGTACACTACTCATCTTTAAAACCAAAATTATGCACCAAAATGTGATTACCAACCTCACGACCAATAGTTTAGACACCTAACTTGTTAAATTATTAAACATCCTAAATTATGAACATCTGATAGTGAGATATCCTTAGACCAAACAATCAAGCTACCTTCATATGTCAATAGGACTACTCTACCTGGCTTTCAGTAGGAAACTTCAAAAGAATGGTCAATTGTCTAATACTAGACAAGGCAAGTAGGAGAAATAGTAATTGTAACAGCATAGAGCAAACAACAAAAGATACTTTTTTTTTTTTTTTTTTTTTTTTGATGGT